>JAOSBN010031901.1:0-16245 GCA_027563595.1 Erythroxylum suave
AAATGGCCTAAAAACTTAAATGGGTCACAACCGTGACATGGACAAATCATGTGACTAAAGAAGTCACAACATAGACTGCGTGAACGAATACGACCATTCTAGTAATTTTTTGAATAATGATAAATTATACATTATAAATAGTTAATAATTATATCTTAAAAAGATAAACGAACTTTTAATATATAATAAATGAAACGAAATTTTAATATATATTAAATGACCCAATTAATTTGTTGACATGACTAATTGTCTACAGTATCCTTATAACCATGAAACAATGATTTACTCATTTCAATAACCACTAAATTTTTAATATGTATTAAATGTCAAAATAAACTAGTTTTATAATAATTTTAAAGATGGTTAATTTTTTTAACAGGTATAACACAGACATTTAGAGGAAGATAATTTGAATGTTGGTTTATAATTAGCGAAGCAGTTCTATGTCTATAGAGACATTCACAATTATGTATGGTGGTGCTAACTTTCACATTGCAAGGGAAATCAAGGTTTAACTAACTAAGACATTATAAAGTCAAAAGTGGACCCAACTTGCAATCGTTACAGAGCAGAACATAGCGTTATTTTCATTTCCAATTTAGAATTTTACACCATTAGACATGAAATCCCTCATTATGAGAATTTTACTAAAAATCCAAAACAAGGAAAACTTACATTTGATTCATTATAAGCTATGGTTCTTAACTATGTAAGGATGAATTTGCTAAATGCCGAATCATAATCAGTGAATAATTTATAGATCCTATTAATTAAAAGGACTTTTATTAAATGAAAAATATAGAATTAATATCGAGGTACACTTTATGTTTGGGAGGAAAAGATTCGGACCAATGAACTTTATCGCAGAATTGATTGTTTACATAGCCACGCAACAACAATCGTCATGTTTTGCTCAATATTTTTAGTCAGTTTATGGTATATAGCATCCAATAGAAGGAAGCATTCTGGAAGATTAATATAAAATAAGTTATATTAATTTTTTTTTAACCATTCAAAGCTTTTCTTCCAATCGAACTAAGCATCACAAGTAATTGTTGCTCTTGATATTTTATAAAATATAAAATTTTCCATTATGCCAAACTTAATAATTGTTGTTTTGTTAATGTAAAAATAGGCAAATATAAATACATAGTCTTATAGCAAACAAAAAGACAAAATCATATATGGTAAATACAAAAGCACTTCATTATATTAGCACAAAGATTTCATCATATATAATAAAAACAAGCTGTGCACTATGTGGAACTTAATTCTTAGTTTAAATCGATATGAGACAGACATGTTCGCTTGCTTGAGATGAGGTATAATGGATACAAGACCACTGATTGGCGGTTGCATAGTTGACCTATAAATAATCTCGTTATAAGGGCTTCTATAAAACTTTAAGAACGGTAAAAAAGAATCAACAGAGTTGTTAGATTTATACATCTTTTTGTAAAACAAAAACATAGCAAGTGATCAAAAGAAAGATAGTTGTAGGGTTTGCAGTTTAGCAATTTTAATTGACTCCGTTACGGTAAGACGTTGTGGAATGGGAGTAAATGGGAATAAAGTTTTATTGGTGGCTGTCGCATAAGCATTAATATTTTGATATCGCTTTCTACCAACGGGTGAAGTAGAGGAGATAAATCTCATATTGAATGAGTTAATATATGGTGAGGTTAAAGAAGACTTGCTAGTAGACCCTAATTCTGAGGAAGCTGGTGGGGCTAAAGTAAGATACCATGATTTGCTTGAGTTAGAATGTTTTGACATCATAAATGAAAACCTTGACGAGTGTGAACCATCTTTAACTGTTGATCTTATGGAAGGGTCAATAGAAAAAACTTGGGAAAATTCTAATGATTCTTAAAAATCCAGTGAACATACGATCATGGTTATCGTCGAAAATTTAGCAAATGGTCGGACACTCTATAATAACAATAAAGATTTGAATTATAAATTACTAGGAGACAACACATTAGAAAAATAACGAGAAGAAGGTAAAAAGTGTAACATAAGTCGGCTAGTAGTATTATGATGATTTGTGTTAAAAAAAAATAGTTTCTTCCATAAAGATGTTAAAAGTGAGATAAAATAAACAAGAATTACACATATGAACAAGAAATATATAACAATATTACCTTCCATAGATAAGAAAACAAAGATAGTGGGTTGATTACAAACACTTTGTAAAGTCTAGACGGATAATAGTCGGTAACAATTTTCAATGCTGATAAAAATACATACATGAAAGTTAAAGTAGACCTAAAAAAACCTAAAAAGGTTAAAAAATTATAAGAAAATATATGAAAATATTAAATGAATTCACTGATCTAATCTAACTAAAAGGTTTTTCATAAAAAACTATAAGTTTACAATACAGTAAAGACACAATAACCTTTTTTAAGTAGTTACTATAATTTTATGGGTTATCACAGGAGTTTCTAAAAATATTAAAATACTTACATAAAAAAGAATTACAGCTTGCTCACAGTTTTTGCGTATGGTTGACATGGCAACTTTCAAAGTAAACGCAATAAAACATGTATAGAAATCAAAGCAAAAGATAGAATTTTGATATGATTAATAATCAACTAAGAAGGATAAAAATTGAAATAGATATAAAAAATTATATATAGTCACTTACATTTTCGTGAATGAAACTTTTGATAATCTGGTTTACGGCAAAACATCTACAACCAAGAATAGTAAAAGAAGAATAAAGTTTTGTTACGAGTTTAGAAGTAACAAATGTCAAAATGAAATTTAGAAAGGGTATATGTAACCAATATTGTTAATAAATTTCATCGGTTTTGAAAAATAAAAAAAGAATTAGACATAATTGATAGACAAAGTTTAAAAATTACCAAAACAGGTTTAGAACTTTCATCGTGACCTGCTAAATAAGCAAGCCCTTCTATGAGTTCATCGAAAAATTCATCTATTGTTAGTTTCTCTACATTAAAAAAACCAACAGTAGAAATTAAAAGAATAATATTGGGCAGAGTCTCAAGCAATATTTGTTGATAAATCAACATTTATTTATTTTGGATAAATCAACATTTATTTATAATGGAAGAAACAAAAAGAGGATTGATTTTTTGAAAAAAGAGAAGAGTTAGAAGAAAGTGTATAAAAATGATTATGGCAATACTGATAAGTATGCTTTTTCTCCAAGAAAGGCAAGCCTTCAATTTTTTTGCAGCCAACTTAACATTGTCATCGTTAGCTTTTAGGAACCGTTGAATACAATTCTTAGTACAAAATTTTTTCTGTTATTAGGTAGAAAATAATGTTAACTAAAGCAGTTATTTTGTGGAATATTGATATAACATTGCTTCTTCCTACTTCAAAAAACGAAACAGTAGAGAAAGAGAAATGTCTTACCTAGTTTTGTGATAAAGGGATTTCCTTCATTAGATACTGAATAACAACTTTATTTTTCTGAACGAATTGCGCAGTATCTTTGTTACTCATTTTGAACAAGTAAAACAAGACGAAGGGAATAGAGTTGGAATGGAATGGAATTATTGAGAAACAAAGTTCAAAATAAACGGAAGGCATTTGTCAGAAAAATTCAAAACATATTAAATCTTTATTAACGCTAAATTAATCATTTGCATATTTCATTTGTAACAACCAAATAAATTTCATTTATAATATTGCGTGTTTAAATAGGCGGCGTATCTATTCAAAGATTGTCTGTCATTGAAAGCGGCGGAGAATTTTTTGGAACATTATGTTTTCTAAGTAGACGTAGCATATTTCTATGAAAAAATAGCAGGTGCTGATGAAAAAGAATTGAAATATGTCATGGGTCTGAAATGTTAAGTCATACCCGTGAGACCCTTTTGGAGTGACTTAACACGTGACAGCGTGAAGTTTTTTTTGATCTTTTCCTAACAAATTTGTTGTAATAACAACTTAACCTATATTTTTACTCAAATAGGTAAGAGAAACCTAGATAGCTTGATTTATTAAACACATTGTTAACAACAAAAATGAAGGAAAAGAATTTAAGAACATTGTATGTCATGACTGTGACACGCTAAGTCACACGTGTGACACCTTTTCACAGGAGTGACTTAACATGTCACACCCATAAAGCATATAATTTGCTTAAGCCTTTTTTCCCCTAACAAATTTCTTGTAATAACGAGTTAATCTAGATTCTTATCCAAACGATGAAAAAGACAAACCTACATTACTTGATTTATTAAACATATTGCATCTTGTATATGTATTTGACAATATAGTATAAGCAAATTAAAGAGCTATGTATAGACTCTTCTTTTCGTTTTATTTATGTTAACTTTAATGTTTGACTTCAAGTTTAGAATGCATATATTCTTTAATGATTTTAAATATAACTTAATTAATTAATCAATTAATTTTGATTTAATTAATCAATTAAATTATTAATTTGTAATCAATTGATATTATTATTATTATTATTATTATTATTATTATTATTATTATTATTGTTATTATTATTATTATTATTATTATTATTATTATTATTATTATTAATGAAGTTGTGAATTGTAAAGTTATAATATAGTACAATTAATGAGTAAATAAATATTGTTATAAATCATTTAATCATTTTTTAAAAGTATATTTACAAATTAAAGGCATGCATTTATACATAACATATTATAATTAATCAATAAAGAAATTTGTTTATTAATAATATAAGAAAATTTTAATTAAATAAAATTTAATGATATTTAACTTAAACAATAAAAAAACATATGTGCAATAAAAAAGAAAATATATGTGCGTGAAACAATTAATAAGGCAAAAGTCTTATTAAGGCGGACACGATTATTTTAATAGTAAGGCAGAAGTCACCTGAGATAGAATTTCATGTTCAGAGTAACATTTTTTATGTTAATTCTTTGGTTTTCACGTTCCGATAATGAAAATGTTGCACCATCCGAACATTGTAAATCTAACTGAAGTAATTGATGACCCGACCATAGATCAATTCGAAATGGGTATGGATAACCACATCTTTTCTTTTCGTTGTTGCCAAAGTCTTCTCTGATCTCTTTTCCGTTTTATGCTAAATTTTGTAATTATGGATTTAGAATTAACAAGTTGACTTTACGATTGATTGAAGATACATTATATTTTTTCTTTGCTAGTTCTCGAATACATAGATGGAATTAAGTATATTAAGTATACTATGGTAAGCGTGGTCATAGCTGCCCAAATTTTTATCAAATGTCACTTAAACCCAGACTCTCAGAAGTTTTTGCCATTTTTTTCTTTCTCCATCTTTCAAACCTGGCATTTGCCGCAACACTACCTTCACCATCATCATCACCTCTACCATCATATGTGATCGTCACCTCTATCATCATATGTGACATTCTGAATTTTTTCAACCGTAATACATATAATTTCACATATGGTGCAAAGAGATTTTTGTAATTTTTTAAATAATCGATTTCGCAGATTTCACCAATGGTGCAAACTGATTTTTCACATGTTTTCACCAATGGTGCAAAATGATGTTTGATGATTTTTCACATGTTTTCACTAATCGTGCAAAATGATTTAAGTAGTCACGGCTATGAATAATAACTATAAAAACCTTTAAAAAAAGACAGGAGCCATTGAATCATTTGGACGTTGGGGATTTAAGAAGTAACCGCTGTGAATAATAACTGCAAAAGCCTTAAAAAAAGACAAGAGTTGTCGAATCATTTGGACATTGGGGATTTAAGAAGTAACAACTATGAATAATAACCACGAAAACCTCATCGGATCATTTGGATGGCGGGATGGAATTTCGTGTTCGACCATCCCGTTCATCCTTAGTATCATATACTTAAAGAGTATAAAAAGACAAAGATCTTACGTGATTCTGCGAAAGAGGAGTTTGCCTCGTTAGATAACACAAGACAACTTTTTTTTTTAAAATTTGATTCTGGAAGATGTTTAAACTAGTGGAAGATTTCAATCTTCAGATTTTGTGGGACCAAATAAATTTTGATTATAACATTGCCATCTTTAAATCGACGGCGGTGACATATCTGTTGAAAGATTGTATTTCAAATCGACGTATTTATTAGAAGATTATGTTATCTGACGCCGTATTTCTTAGGAAATTTAATATTTTCTTCATGATCACAAAGTTGTTATTAAAGGAATGAAGGAAAGAATTGAAAATTTAATTAAGAATGTTCACGGGTGTGACATGTTAAGTCACACTTGTGAGACTTATTCATAGGTGTGACATGTTAAGTCACACGCATGAGACATTTCACGCCCGCGAGCATCTAGAATTTCTTTAATTTTTTGTTTTTAAATCTGACTTTGTTACAACATTTATCAACAACAACATATGGAATTTAACTTAGCTAATTTTAACTTTACTCAAAAAAAATTCTAACAAATTTGTTGCAATAAGAATTGAGATGGATTCTTGTCGAAACAATGGATAAGATAAAGCTAAACAGAAAATTGGAAACGAAATGTGCATAAGATAAAGCTAAACACAAAATTGGAAACGGAGTAAAACTTGGCACATTGTCTTTCTTTCATTTATCTCATTTGTTTATATTTCTTCAAAACTATCCTTTTCTTGTATATGTATTCTAGATACTACGGGCAAATTAAAGAATTATGATCACAAATAATTTGATTTGAATCAATATTTAATGATATATTTTTTAATTATTTATTTAAACTTGGTAGTAGCAAAACCATTAAAATAATTCATTTTTAATTATAAAAAATTGACAATACTCAAATGTAAAAAGGAAAAAGGATTAAAATTTAAAGTAAAAGATTACATATATGCACTGAATCATGTAAAATACTATCATGGATCGAATAATAATGACAAACAAACCTGAATCCATTGTTGTAAATGTATTGTTCTTGATCAAATTGATTCCCTCTCTTCTTCTTTCTTTAATGTGTTTCTTCAATGGTTCAGAAGAATCATTTCAATAAGTTTTGTATAAACTTATATATCACCACTAACCAACATGTCATTTGGTAATTAAAAAGAGAGAAGGAAAGGGTCGTTGACCTATTTGAGATCCATTATTTAATACCCAATAACTATTATCTTGGGTGCTATTCATGGGACTCAAATTTATAAGTCACATGGGTCATTAAATAATCTAACATTCTCCCACTTGGCCCATATTACTACTTGATGATTTAACAATAAAACTTTAAGTGCACACAATACATGGAATCGATCAAGTCATCCTTAATAGAATTAAGATGATGGGACCATGGTGGTCACAAGTTATACAACATGATTCCTTCTACGTATCACATAATCAACTCAATTCATAAAACTTTAAGTGGGTAATTCTGTAATTTGTTATTTCACAGAAATAATTAGTGTATACAACATGATATGGATAACAAGCAAATGAGCAAAAACAAATATTACTATAATTGAATTCATAAGTGTTATAAGTCGAGCAAGACAATCATATGTATATATATATATATGTCAGAACTCTATGCTAACAAGGACTTATCTATAAAACCCATCCGTTCAACATGGCTAATAAATGTTTTGGGCGATAAGTCTTTAGTTAACGGATCTGCTATAATTAGAGCTGTACCAATATGCTCAATTGACACTTTATGTTTTTGCACTTCTTCTTTTATAGACAAGTACTTCAAATCTATGTGCTTCGCACCCTTTGAATACTTGTCTTTCTTAGAGAAGAAAGTAGATGCAGAATTATCACAATAAATTCTTAATGGTCTAGCAATATTGTTGACAAGACCAAGACCTAAGATGAAGTTCCACAACTACAATCCATGAATCGTAGCCTCAAAGCATGCCATAAAAATTAGCCTCTATAGTGGAAATAGCAATGACAAACTACTTTCCACTTTTCCACGAAATTGCTCCTCCAGCTAATAGGAATATATAACCGAATGTTGATTTCCATGAGTCTACACAACTGGCATAGTCTGAATCCGAGTAACCTATCACTCCGAGATGGGTTGATTTTCTATATGTGAGCATGTAGTCCTTGGTGCCTTGTACATATCTAAGGACTTTCTTTGCAGCTTTCCAGTGATCCATTCTAGGATTGCTTTGATATCGGCCGAGCATTCCAACGGCAAAACTGATATCTAGCCAAGTGCATGTTTGAGCATACATTAAGCTTCCAACTACTGACACATAAGGAATTACGTTCCAAATCGTTTTGTGGACATTGCATTTGACTAAATTTGTTCCCTTTCTGAATTGGAACTACCCCTGTGGAGCACTTTTCTATTTTAAATCTTTTTAATATTTTCTCGATATATCCTTTCTGAGATAATCCTAACAATTCTTGTGATCTATCAGGGAATAGTTCTATTTCGATCACATAGGATGCCTCACCCATATCTTTCATGCCGAAATTATTAGAAAGAAAATTTTTGACATCATGTAACAAAACCATATTATTTACAGCAAGAAGGATATCGTCAACATATAGGACTAATATAATGAACTTGCTCCCACTGACCTTCATATGGATACACCGGTCAATAGTGTTCTCTATAAAATCGTAATCATTAAACTTAAGATACCATTGTTGGGAAGCCTGTTTCAGTCCATATATTGACTTCTTTAATTTACACACAAACTTATGATTTCCTGTGGATTTAAAAACTTCTTGTTGACTCATATACACTTCTTCTTTCAAGTCACCATTTAGAAAGGTAGTCTTTATGTCCATTTGGTGAAGCTTTAAATCATAATGAGCTACCAGGGCCATAACAATTATTAAAGAGTCCTCTTTTGAAACTGGAGAGAAGGTCTCTTTATAATCAATGCCATCCTTTTGAGTATAACCTTTGGCAACAAGTTTGGATTTATACCTTTCAATGTTGCCTTACGAGTCACATTTGGTCTTAGAGACTCATTTACAACCCACTTTCTTTGCACCTTCTGGCAACTTAACTAATTCCCAGACTTGGTTGTCATCCATTGATTTCAACTCTTCTTTCGTAGCATTGAACCGTTTTTCAGAATTGTTACATTCTATGACTTGTTTGAACGAGATTGGATCCTTATCAATGCCCAAGTCACATTTGTGTTCAAGTGAGTAAACTTCATAGTTATTTGAAATAGCTGGTCTTCTTTGCCTTACAGACCTTTGTAATACTACTTCTTATGGCATCATTTGATCATTTGTAACTTGAACATCATTAGCTGGTTCTTCATTAATATGTTCAATTTGTGGAATTGGAATATTAATTTATTGTTCCGGTATGTTGCATATCCGTAATGCAATAAGAGGAATAACAATCGATGGGATCACGTTTGATGTATTAGTTTCTACTCGATTTGGAGTAGTTTATACTTGATTCCTGTGAATATCCACTTTTCGCGGTTCTCTACTCCCACTAATTTGCCTATTTTTAATGAACCGAGCATTACCAGACTCAACTATTCTCGTACTATAGTTACGAGAGTAAAATCTGTACCTCTTTGATTTTTCAGGATAGTCGATGAAAAAACCACTAACTGTTCGCGCATCAACCTTCTTTTCATGTGGATTATACAACCTTACTTATGTCGGACAACCCCAAATGTGAAGGTGTCATAAACTAGGTTTCCTTCCTCTCTACAATTCATAAGGTGTCTTAAGAATTGCTTTACTAGGAATCTGATTAAGCAGATAAACAGCAGTCTTTAATACATGCATCCACAATGATAACGGTATAGTACTATAACTTTACAACTCTTAACCATATCTATAAGAGTATGATTTCGCCTTTCGGCTACACCATTTTGTTGCGGTGTTCCAGGCATTGTGTATTGCACACATATGCCTCGACTTGTAAGAAACTTTGTAAATGGACCTGGACATTGTCCACTTTCATCAAATGTTCCATAATATTAGGAAGCCGACTAAGCAGATACGCAACAGTCTTTAATGCATACATCCATAATGATAATGGTACAGTATTATAACTTAACATACTCCTAACCATATCTATAAGAGTACAATTCTGCCTTTCGGCTACACATTTTGTTGCGGTGTACCAAGCATTGTGTATTACGCACATATGCCTTGACTTGCAAGAAACTTTGCAAATGGACTTGAACATTGTCTACTTTCATCAAATTTTTCATAATATTCACTACCTTTATCGGACCTCACTATCTTTACTTTTCTATCTAACTGCCTTTCTACCTCATTAACGAACACCTCTAAGATGTCCACATACTGAGATTTTTCATGTAGTAGATAAATATAACCATATTGTGAGAAGTCATCAGTAAAGGTAATAAAATATTATTCGCGGCCCCAAGAAGGAACGTCGAAAGGACTACAGATGTCAATGTGTATTAATTCAAGTAATTCGTTACTTCTTGTGGCTAGATGCTTTGATATATGTTTAGTTTGCTTGCCTTTAATGCAATCCACACATCTATCCTAGTCAACAAAATCCAATGGAGGTAGAATTTCATTTTTCATTAACTTCTATACCCTTTCCTTGGATATATGACCTAATCTTTTATGCCACAAAAAAGCAGAATATTCGTTTTGTGCATTATGTTTACTTCCTATAATATGGTCAACATGAAATAGAGTTGCAACAAAATCAACATCAAGATTGAAATGATATAAACAATCAATTAAAGTACCAGAACTATAATAGTACTTGTGTTTATACAATGAAAAAACATTGTTTCTAATCTTAAATTGAAATCCTACAACATCCAACTTTCCAACAGAAGCTAAATTTCTATCACATTCAGAAACATAAAGATACTTTTCTAGATCCAGGTAACAGTTAGTGTCCAGGATCAATTTATACGTCCCAATGCCCTTTATCCATGCCTTCATTTTGTTTCCCATATATAGGAACTTTTCAGTTCCGTTTAGGGGTTGGATTGAAAGGAATCCCTGTTGAACATGTGACACATGAGTAGTTGCACCAGAATCTAACAACTAGGTATTATTAGGCACTTCAATATGATTTGATTCAAAACATACCGAGACATAGTATGTACCTTTCTTTTCGAACCAAGCTTTTCTTTTAGGACAATCCTTCTTGAAGTGACCAGGTTTCTTGCAAAAGTGGCACCTCTTGTCTTTATGGATTCGGCCCTCATTGGCTTTACTGAGAGCTTTGTCCTTGTCTTTGCCTTTCTTTCCTGATTTGTGCTTGCTGCTAGTAACTCCTAGATGAAATGTGAGATGAACGGAGTGCTCCTTCATTTTCTTCAATCTCCCTTCCTTTTGAACCAACATGACCTTAATTTCTTCAAGGTTCCGTTTTTCTTTAATGGTGTTATAATTCACCTAGAGCTGGCCAAACTTAAGAGGAAGTGAGTTGATAATAAACTGTACTAGAAAGGACTCACTCACATCCATACCCATAGATTTGAACTTTACAGCTAGGTTTGACATATGGGTTACATGGTCATGAATGAGCTGTGACCAGTCAAACTTTTTGGTCATTAGCTTACTCATTAAAGTCCCTACTATGGACTTGTCAGCTATATTAGATTGGGAGTATTCCTTAAGCATTAACATAAACTCCTTTGCATTATCCATATTAGGCATTGATGGCTTCACAGTTTCTGTGATTGTCATTCGCATCAAATTCAAACTCAGCCTGTTAGACTATTCCCAAGCCTCATAATAAGACTTATCAGCTTTAGAACTAGTCTTATTTATGGCTGCAGGCCTTACATTTGAAATTATGGCCAAGTCCAAATCCATTACACCCAGTTGGAACTGGATTTGTTCAGACCAGTCCGTATAGTTCAGACCATTGAACTTGATCAAACCATTTCATAAAGCGAACAAATTTGAAGATGTTGCAAATACAACATATAGCTAGCATTAATGCTTTAAGTATACGTAAAAGGATTCAAACTAATAATAAACTTTCATTATGCATTTAAATTCTCCTTTGGGTAAAATTTAAATACATAGTTGTAAACTATTATGATGTAAATATAGTTTACTATAATAGACAATCAATCGAAATCTAGTCAACATGTATGTTATCTTTGGATATACAATCATGTTAACTAAATATGTTGATAAAGTCCCTTTAATATTATTAATTATAAGTAATGGTCCACCTTTGGGTGACCTCCTAGCGTTATAATTAATAATCTCAATTGTTCAGTTCAACTTTTACGTCGTTTTAATAGCATCATATCAACATGAACAATTAAAACATTCATAATTAATTGTTTAAAATTTTCAAGCTAGGCCACTTTAGTGGCTAACAAGCTTTCCATGCAATAAATATTTAATTGGACAATTATTGTACATGACAAAATTTAATTTAAATTAGTTTGATCACTTTGGTGACTAACAAACTATTTTAAATTATCATTATGTCTTGTAGCACATTCAATATATAATAGGAACATTTAATTCCAAATGTTGTATAATATAAAATATTCAAAGTACCAAATAAACATATAATATGGCACTAATTTTCACAATTATATTATGCATAAAAATAATCAATTATGAATTAAATAATCCATTATGTCCCATCCTAAAATTGTTTTACTTAGGGTTAAGTCTATAATTTAATTACTTAATAATTAAGGTTGCATAGTATAACCCTAAATAAAGTCCATAATATTATGCCATAATTATTTAATAACCTAAGCAAATCCTTTAATGGGCCAAAGAGCCAAAAATCATGTTTTTGGGCCATAAAGCCCTGTCTGGCGCGTGCAAGCGTCAGCCCGGTGAGGGCCAGTGTCTGGAACGTTTGCCACTGTTGCATAACTGCATGCACCAGACACTGCCCTTTGTCGTCTTCCTCCAGACGACAGTTTCTGCATTTGTTTTTTTTATTCATGCTTTAATGAGTTTTGTTTATTGTGATTCATGCTTTAATGGGTTTTCTTTCATAACACAAGCCATCCCTACGTTGTTCCTTCATGGGTTTTCTCTATACTACAGAACCATGTCTTCAAAATGATTCCAGAAAAATCACAATAATTATGTTTCAAGAACTAAAACTTTTTTTCGTTTCTATTTATACAATTTCCTACTCTAAGCTAGAAACATTTCTTTTATACGCATGGACACAGAAGGTGCAAATATTTTTAGACCACAATCATCAAGATATTTATATCAACAAACGTAAATTCAAGTAACAACAATTGAATTGAAAACATCTCTATATCTACTGTTATTCACTCATGAAACGTGAATCAATACATGTAATAACGATTCAACCATGAAACATTATTGATTCAGGCAGACACAAAAAAACGATGACATCACTGAATCCATTGAAAACCAAGTTCAAAAATGTATGGGAAAAAAATGTGCAGACCACACAATACAGAACACAACCATTTTAGAAACAAAACGCAGATGGCAGACAACACATAATACAACACTAGCTCTAATACCAACTGTAAAATACTTTCAAGGATTAAACAATAACAACAAACAAACCTGAATCCATTGTTGTAAATGTATTGTTCTTGATCAAATTGATTCCCTCTCTTCTTCTTTCTTTAATATGTTTCTTCAATGGTTCAGAATAATCATTTCAATAAGTTTTGTATAAACTTATATATCACCACCAACTAACATGTCGTTTGGTAATGAAAAAGAGAGAGGGAAAGGGTCGTTGACCCATTTGAGATCCATTATTTAATACCTAATAACCATTATCTTGGGTGCTATTCATGGGACTCAAATCTATAAGTCACATGGGCCATTAAATAATCTAACAAATCATTCTCAAATTTTATTATCCATAATTTGTCGTTCTAGTTCGTCCATATTATTATATGGAGAATTATAAATTAGATCAATTACAGGAATAAAAAGGTAGAAATAAGGCTATAGATAATTATATTAATTTTATCCTATAGAATAACATAATGTACGTGGACAAAACATCATGTACACATAAAACAATAATATGATAAATCCAATAAATCCTTGAGTACTAACATTATTAATGTCCTCAAAAAAATTCAAGGTAAGGCAAACTTTGCCATTGAATTCTTGTGATGGAATGCTTCTCATAATAAGGGCGTTTTATCTTGACAACTGCTACATTTAATACTATAATAAAAATAATTAGGATTGCTGACAATTCCAAAATTAAAGGTAAGAGCAGGAATTATAGGCAATGAAAAAAGTTTAAAAAGTAAGAAGAATATCTGCTAAAGTTTTACATATTTAAAATCTACATGGGCATTTACTTATGTATTAACATCATTGAAATCTACCAACATTAATCATCAACAAATTACTTTTAATTAGTGACCTTTTTTTTCCTTCATAGGAGTTTTGCTGTAACCAATAACAGAGAGTGCAAAAAGCGTTCCTATGCGATAATAATAAGCAAGCCAAGTTATTTAACTTTTAGAAGACATTAGCCCCATGTATGGTTACTGTCCCCGTGTATGGGGACAGATGACAAAACACATTAATCCTGTCCCTCGTGCGTGTATGGTTGATGTACTCAATATATTGTCCTCTGTCTCTGGTGGACAGAGACAGCAAAATCCTGTCCGTTCGAATACCGAAAGACAGAAACTCCCTGTCTCTGTCTCCATATGTAAAAACTCGTTCACTGTCGAACTTACCCCTCCCCTGTCGTCTGTCTCTCGCACCCCATCTCAAGTCTGTGGTACGCTTGGCACCGCTCTAGGCTTCGCTGTCACTTCTCTGTCGCACAGTGGGACGTTCGCCTGGTTTGTCAAGTAAGTTAGTTGTTTGTTTGTACTGGAAAAATGTCGCCCTCCCCGTTAGGTCTCATTTCTGTGGTTGCGCAAATTTGCTTCACCTTCTCTTCTTCTTTTTCGATTTGTTATCTTCAATGGACAGTGTGGATTTGCGGTTGTAGCTCTTCTTCTTCTTGGGTGTTTGGTTTTGTTTCTTATGTCTGATTATCATTAGCTTTTCCGGCATATATTTGAGAAAAATTTGCTGGGTTTTGCCCAAGTTGGTCTCTGATTTCCTTTTGAAATTTGTAACTTTTGTCTTCGTTTCTGTTTAGGAATCCTGGGTGATAGTTTGCATAAGGCCATTGATTGAATCCGATAAGCACATTATATATCTGCAAAGTTAGTCTTCGGCTTCCTTTCACAGATATTCCCTTGTTTTCTAAATTTTATCTGCATTATACTATCATGAATCTGATTGTTATTGTTATGTTGTGTGAAGTCTATATTGTCATTGTTGTGTTGTATTGTGTTATATATCTGTTATGTTGTGTCCCCAAATATGTACAACCTTGTAAACAACTGAAGCTATCAATACCAAAAGATGAAACAGAATTATATTTTGTCAAGTATAAACTATTAGTCAAGTCACATGAGAAAAATTGTTCTCATCAGTGAATTGATCTTGATTGATATATAAGTCAATAGCTTTATTTCAATGTTCTTTGTTGAGAGAATATAATGTTGAACATGCACGCACTTTATTATTAAACTTCTAGCAAAGCATCATATCCAAATATTCTTCTTAATTATGTTATGTTTTGGGTATGTTATAAACTGTTAATAAGTTGGAATAAATAAGTGAAGAGGAGGAAGTGGTTTGAGTTTTGTTCATCATAATGAGAAGAATAACATAGCAGTAATTGCAATAACAATGATAATGTATATGTAACACCCCACTCCTACAAGACCCGAACTCGACATCGATGGTAATATCCGAGTCCGTACCTCGCAAGGGTGGTATGCTAGAGCACTAAAACAATCAAAGTCGGTATGAGTATATATATATATATATTTAATCGCAAATTTTGGCCCATTTTTATTCAGAAACATTTTTACTTACAAGACAAAATGTCATTTAGCCCAATCCAAAAAAATAAAACATATTACACTTTGATCAAGCTCTTTTACAAAACTCAAATACACAAAATACAATAATTTGCAAAAAAATACAATTCAGTGCGAAAACGAAGAGACTCAATGCAGACGCGAACTGATCCCGATCTCTTCTTTCACTTACATGCAATAGATATACTCCCGCTGCCTAACGGGGTATTCTTCTGAGTCCTGAAAAATAATGCAAATTTTGGGTGAGTTTTGCGAACTCAATGAGTGACCATCATCGATGGCTCACCCAGTCACATAACACATATTTCACACATCTCACATTATTTCACATTCATAGTATTCACATTCGATACACTTAATCATTCATCTTATACATATGCAATGCACATGAGACTCATTTTTTATTTGTTATTTTGTTGTGACCGAGTGCCTAAACTGTCCCTTAAAGGGCT
>JAOSBN010031922.1:0-16243 GCA_027563595.1 Erythroxylum suave
CCAAACAGGCTTTATAAGAAATTGAAGCAACTCCTTGCCAAATTCAATTTCAATATTGAATTAATTCTTATTATTTCAAACAGGCTGTATAAGAAATTGAAGCAGCTCCTCGCCAGACCTTATGTAAAACCTACTCATTAACCTACTCCTGTGCGTGGAACCAGCTTTCCATGTGCATAAAGAATTGGTAATAATAAGATCAATGATTTCGATCTTTTTGCCGGCCATCAAGGCCAGATCACCAACATACGCATTGTCCGGTTAGAAGGGCCCCCCCTTGAATTGAAAATGACATCGATGCACTAGCACAGTCATAGGCGCGAATATAAGAGAATGGAATCTAGCCCATCAACTTTACGCATCATGGCAGAAGCTAATTGCATTCCCCGAATTAAGTGGACCCGTAGATAGTGACTCCACGGAGGTAGTGGAATACTCTTCACCGGAGATCCTCTAACCTCTTTGCTCTTCGGATGGTCCAAACTCTTATGTTATTTAATTTTGTTAAATAAAATTTATATAAAAATATATATAAGATTTAATAAAAAAAAGTAAGAATTGATTTATGAAAATAGATGATCTATTCCGTCTTCATCATTCAGCATTCCTTCACTAGCTTAGGCACTCTTAAAAAGAATATACGTTGTTACTATGTTAAGGTAATTATTTTTTCTACGTCGTCGCTCTATTTTTTATAATAATATAATTGAAGGTTAAATAACTATTTTTTCTACGTTATAGCTCTATTTTTATAATAATATAATTCACCAACTGCTATTATTTTTTAGGGATACCATGTAAATTATTATTACTATTTGAGTGTATGCGGAGTAAATTATCATAATATCAACGTTATTCAAATTCATATTGAATAAATAATTGAATATACGTAATATTAAATTAACAATTTAATAATTTAAAATTAAACAAACAATTTCGAGGCAATCAATATTAAGAGATGTAGTACTTTTCTCCAAGCTATGTCAATTTATGCAACTTAAATCTTTGAGCAGTTAGAAGTGGGAAGCACTTATAGTTGATAGACCTTCCACCACCAGTTAAACCACGCCCAGGGAAAACATGATAGCTCTATTTTGCACCTGAAACTTGCCACTCAGTCGTCCATTCCCCACCGGTTAAACCACGCCCGGGGAAAACATGATAGCTCTATTTTGCACCTGAAACTTGCCACTCAGTCGTCCATTCCCCAGAAATGTGATGAATACCATACTAATGGCCTGAAAGTTACGAGTATGGTCAAGCAAGAGAATTGCCCTATAATTGACGGAAGAAAGTAAAAGAAGAAGAAACGCCAAATTTTTGCTCCCATTTCTACGTTAAGTGTGTTATTCATAAATGTAATCTTCAATAACTGCATTTTATTTAGAACATTAACTATACAATAAAATTAACATACCTTCAATGTTTGGCATGAAATTTTGATGCATCCTTTCCATTGTAGATGTCACAACTTATTATCAATATAAACAAATCTTGTGCAAGAAAGGAAGCTTATGGTAGAAAACCCTATTTTTTTATCACACACACACGAGCGCGCGTGCTCGCAACTACACACACAAAATCTTACCTTATGTTATTCTTTTTAACATACTTTACCCTAAAGGGTAGAAAAAGATAATTATCATTTTAAGGATAGAATGAACTATAGTTTAGTAACATATAGTTGTTAGGGTACTACCATATGTCTCAAATGGGATTAGTAAATTATTACCATCCCATGATAGTTATTAAATATTCATTAGGCAATTTGATTAATAGTTGTTAATAAGTAATTAATGTTGTGATTATATTAGTCCATATATTTCTAACATTCTCTCATTTGGAAAATATATCAAACCACTATACCAATCTCCATCATCTAAAGGCAATTAAACAAACCATATGCAATATCATATCGACAGGATATATTTACTACACACGATTAGGCCCTAGAGATGTTCAAATACAACAATAACCATTAAAACAACATGTATGCAGTATAACAACTGAGATTATGCATTTGTTTCCTTTTGTACCTGTCATTTTATCAAACTACATATATATATCATTATGCATGATTCATATATATAATTCATAAGCAATCCGTGCAAAGTACTAATATGTTCGATACAAAATAGCAAACTCCCACTAATCTTATCAAGTTAGGCTCCTAACAATCTCATGTGGGAGACGTGTTCTGCAAACACACATATAGGTAAGCCTTTTGTAAGTGAATCTGTTGACATGCTAGTTGTAGGCACATAATCAACAGTAATGAGAGATTCGACGACTTTTTCTTTAACAAAATAGTACTTTATATCAATATGCTTTGAGCGAGAAGTACTTCTAGTGTTCGTAGAGAAAGTTACAGCTATAGAGTTATCATAATACAATTTCAACAAACTTGAAATATAGTCTACAAGATCCAATCCTGAAATAAATTTCCGTAGCTATATTGTTGAACAAGCTGCCTCATAACACGCCATATACTCTGCCTCCACTGTAAAGGATGCTATAAGTGTCTAATTAACACTTTTCCACAATACAGCTCCTCCAGCCATCATAAAGAAGTAGCCTGAAGTAAACTTTTTATCGTCCACACATCATGCATAATCAACGACAGTAAACCCAACTATATCAAAAGTGTCAGTTCACCGATAAGACAATATATGATTCTTGCTACCTTGAAGATACCTCACGACTTTTTTAACCGCTTTCCAATGGCTAAGTCCAGGATCACTTAAGTATCTTCTCAACATGCCTATAAAAAAAGCAATATCAGGGTGTGTGTATACTTGAGTATACATCAAACTACCTACAAGTGACGCATAAAGAACAACTTTCATTCCATCTCTCTCTTTATCACTTTGTGGACATTGGGCCTTTAAGAATTTGTTACCCTTCACTGTTAGTGCCTTTCTAGGAGAACAAGAATGCATATTGAATCTTTTCAAGATCCAATTAATGTAAGTTTGAGAAAATCGAAGAATCTCATTAACTCTATCTCAGAGAATGTGAATTCTAAGTACATAAGAGGCCTCACCAAGATCATTCATATCAAAATGGCTAAATAATAGTTATTTTGTCTCAAATAATATGTCAGTATCATTATAAGCAAGTAGAATGTCATCAACATACAGTACTAGAAAAATGAAACTACTCCCACTGAACTTCATATGTATACATTGATCAATTACAATCTCCTTGAAGTCATTTGCAGTGACAACCATATCAAACTTGAGATATCACTACCTTGATGCTTGTTTTAACCCATAGATAGACTTTTTGAGCTTGCAAACTATGCGTTCTTTACCATTCATCTCGAAACCAACTGGTTGAGTCATATAAACATCTTTATACAGATCTCCAATCAAGAAGGTGGTCCTCATATCCATTTGATTGAGTTCCATATCAAAATGAGCAACTATAGCCATAATGATTCGTAATGAATCTTTGGGAGAAATTGGTGAGAAGGTTTCTTTGAAATCAAATTCATAGCCTTTAGTCACAAGTCTAGCTTTATATCTTTCTATTTATCCACTTAAGTCATGTTTGATTTTGTAAACCAACTTGCACCCAATGAGTTTGCAACCTTTAGGTAGTTTAACCAACTCCCAAACTCCATTTTGTAACATGAAATTCAACTAATCTTCTATTGCATTCATCCACAATGCAAATTGAGGACTATTCATAACTTCTTGATAACTGACTGGTTCAGTATTATCTCCCACATCAAACTCATGTTCTTGCAAATAGACAATATAGTCATCCAGAATGGTAGGTCTATGTGTTCTTTGTGATCTCCTAATAACAGCTCCATCATCCCCAGTATCAATGACTTCATCTTATGTTTGATTCTGAGGTTCATCATGAGATTATACTGGAATTTGTTCAATTATAAAGGTCATCAGTAGGAGCGAAAGCGACGGGTACATAGATTAGAATATGTTCTTCCTTGAATACAATTTCTCTTGACCCTTGACTTGAACCAAATTCATCTTCATATAGATAGCTCTATCTGATTCTATAATTTTGGTCGTGTGTGATGGGCAATAGAATCTAGAACCCTTTGACCCGACAGTGTAGCCTATAAAGTAGCTAGTAATATTTTTCGGATCAAGCTTCTTAGATTGTGGATTATAGGGCCTTACTTCTGCTTTGCATCACTAAACATGAAAATGACGCAAGCTTGGATTCTTACTTGACCATAACTCATATGGAGTCTTTAGGACTAACTTGCTAAGTACTAGATTCAAGATATAAACGACTATCTTCAACACCTTACCCACAAAAATTATGACAAACTAAAATGAATCAATATATACCGCAACATATCAAGAAGTGTGCAGTTTCTTCTTTCAGCAATTCCATTTTGTTGAGGTGTTCCTAACATTGTATAGTTTGATTCAATACCACATTCTTGCAAGTATCTAGCAAAAGGCCCTAGATTCTTTCCACTCTCATCATAAAGCCCATAATACTCTCCAACTCTGTTAGAATTAACTATCTTGATTTTCTTCTCCTTTTGAAGCTCAACATTTGTCTTGAAAATCTTACACGCCTCCAAAGATTCAGGTTTTTCACAAATATTTAGATTTTCCACGAATGAGCTCTATATGATTGTATCGAGAAAAATCATCAATAAAAGTGATGAAGTATTTATAACCACCAATAGCAGGTGGAATAAATGGTCCATGTATATCAGTATGAATCAACTATAACAATTCTAGGCACTTGTCTGTTTTGTTTTTTCTAACCTTGGCAGTCAACTTTCATTTAATACAATCAACACAAGTAGTGAAATTTGAAAAATTAAGATCTTGAAGTACATCATCTTTTACCAACCTCTCCATTCTGTCTCTAAAAATATAGGTTAAACGTTTGTATCATAACATAGAAGATCTCAAATCCAACCTTATACGTTTGGAACCAATAACAGTATTAAGAGAAGAGGAAGGAACAACAGTAACATCATTTAACTCAAGTTTATATAAATTTTCATATAAATTTCAGTTTCCCACCAAAAGAGAGTCACGATATAAAGTTAGTTTTTCAGTTTTAAAAAGAAGACTATAACCTTGTCTATCCAAAATGGATACAAAAATCAAATTCCCCCTAATAGAGGGTAAATAAGCAACATCATGTAACACCAAAAAATGTCCTGTATTTAACTACAGTCTAACTATCCCAAAAAGTTCAATTTAGACTTTGGTATCGTCTCCTATATACACATGTTGCTTAGAACTAATCGACCTTCTTCAACTTGTCAGTTTTTGTAAGGAATTTGTAACGTGAATTGTTGCTCTAATACCTAACCACCAAGTATTTGAGGACACATCAATAATATTGGACTTTAAACAAACCATCACAAGATAATTACCTTTCTTCTCTATGTTAGCTTTGAGCTTTCAACAATCAGCTTTCTTGTCCCCAAAATTATGACAAAAGTTGCAATTCCCTTTGAAAAATTTATTCTTCTGACTAACAGAAGATGAGCCTGCTTGTTCACTTCCTTTAGGACTAACAACTTTTTTCTTGAAAGACTTTTGCTCACCTGAGTTATTAGAAGTGAACTTCCTTTTTTGAGAATTGTTGTGGTTTGTCATCATAGAGATACTTCATGCCCTTCCCTTTTTCATGTCATCCTCTTCCTTGGCAAGAATAGTAGTCATGTCCTCAATAGTCCATTGCTCTTTCTGAGCAATATAGCTTGATCTAGTTGAATCAAAATTTGAAGGAAGAGTCCTCATCACAAACCATACAATATAATCCTTATCAAGGTCCATATCCATAACGTTAGGCTTATGGTAACAACTCATGAGCTTGTCGATGTGACTCTAATGTCACTTGCACAATCATAAATGTTGTGAGGGAGTATGTTTAAGTACTCATTCTTTTCATCCTTTGTGAACTTCTTATACTTCTTCTTAATGGCAACAAGAAAATCCTTCGTACTATTAGCCTCAGGAATACTATCATGAATAGATTCATCCATGTGATACCTCATAATCTTCAAACAGCATCCATTAAAATACTCCCACTCCTTATAGGATTTCTTATCTTTCTCAGTAGCATCATCAGCAGGTTTAGGTGGTGCATCAATTCTCAAGGCCAAGTACATTCGCATGATAGCCAAATTAATCACGAGAGATTCAACCTACTGCATCTGATTCGTTCCATTCAGTGTCAAGATTGTAGAGACTCTTGAATTGCTTAAAACTGAATGAGAACCAAGAGCAATAACCATGATTTGTGTGTTAAGATAGAATCATGCGATTTGTGTTCGTTTTCTCAAAAAATAATTGTATTATTTATGTTAGAGTTCCTTAAACAAATATAGAACTCATTCACAAGTAAGAATAATTTATTAAATATTACAGCCAAATCATCAATGTACTATCGGAAGGATAGAAAAATTATGCAATTAATAATATTTTAATAAAATTTATAAACCATATTAGGCACCTATTAAGTAGTAATTATCAATAGAATAATTAATTACCCGAATGGATCTTAATGTTATTTTAGAGGAAAAACACAAAATATACATATATAAATATTTACAAAAATTCCTCATCACAAATAGTTTCACTTGTTCAATTTTACAACAGGTAAAAATAAGCATTCACTATTGTCAAGAAATAATCATATTTATACCACAATAAGATTAAAAACAATTAGAATTATCAAACAAAAAACACTGATTAATGTTGTGCATAAACATATGAAAAGATAGAATAAAAAATGGAGCAAAATAATGAAAAAATGGTCTAAAAATGACCTTTCACGTGCCCCCATGTGCCACTGTTTAGAATTTTTTAATTTTTAAAGTAATGATAAATATATAAATAATAAATAAGGTCGAGATGATGCCATATGGGTCGTCCTTAACCCTGAGTCAGGTGCGCTGATCGAACAGTGGGTGCACAAGTTGACTCGCCCGAAAATTCCTCTATGGTATGGGATTTTCGACGAGATTTGAGGGATTTTCTTCCATTTTTTATGCTCTATGGATTTCCAATACCCATTTCAGCCAAAAGTGCTTCAAAACCTGAAAGTCTCTAACCCATTTCAGTCATTAACAAAAACCCCAAAAATTTTCAAAAATCTCACCCAAAAATCATGATTCATTTGTCCAAAACAAAGGTAAAAGACAACAACAACAACCAACACTTTCTACACCTTCAATGCATGATTTCGAAGTCATTCAAGCCAAAAACTGATTTGAAAAAAACAAGTTTATACCCAAATACAAGCCCTAAAATCAAATGATCATTGAGCTTTGATACCGATTATTATTCATAAATGTAATCATCAATAGCCACAATGTCAAGATCCATATGTTATTTAGAGTATTCACTACATAATAAGATTAACATAGCTCCATTGTTTGACATGAAATCTTGATGCATTCTTTCCATTGTAGACACCGCATCCTATTAATATGAACAAATCTTATGCAAGAGAGGAAGTTTATGGTAGAAGACCAATTTTTCTAATGACACACCCACGACTACACACAGATATTCTCACCATATGTTATTCTTTTTAACTTGTTCTAACCTAAGGGGTAGAAAAGGAAAATTGTGTCATTTCAAGAATGTGATGAACTATAGTTTAATGAGCCAACATATAGTTATTAGGGTACTACCATATGCCTCAAATGCAATTAGTAAATTATTGACCCTGTTGGAAAATAAACGCAAGATTGAATCTAAGCGTAGTGGAATGAATTTAATTTTTTTTCCACATAATCAACTTTAACAAAATTTAATTGGAAACATAAAACAAGAAATTAACAAAGTCATACCTGTTTCGATTTCCTGTTGTGATTTTTTTAGCCTTAAATCCGTCAATCCATGAGTCATTCAATCGTCTAGCCTTTGATGGGATCCACAGATCTTTTCGAAGAAAACTCAATTCTAATTTCAGAGGAAAAATGTAAGAAGTACTAGCTCCAAAATTTCTAATTTTTCCTTTTATATGAAAAATCATATTTTTTAGGTCTTTTGATTTACCAAAATTACAATTAAAGTCAAACTTTAGTCATAATTATGATTTAGTCCTCATAAGATCAAATATCATATATTGATCTTTAAAGTTTCTAAAACTTCTCAGTTAAGTCCAACTTAATTCAAATTTTATTTTCTCCTTTATAGATCTTTTATGTGTGACCCATTAGGTTCTTAATATGTTGGTCATGATTATAAATTTTATTTCTAATTCATAATTAGAATTAGATAAATTAAAACTCCTTTTAAGTTATCTTTAATTCCTTAATTAAACAATTTATAATAACAGATCGTGATTGACGTCTAGCAACATATCATCACCTGAATATTAGGAATGTCAAAGTGGTTTGACTTAACCTGTCTATGTATGGCTATGATGTATAAATTAATCCTTTCTTCATCTAATGTTCCAATTGGACTTAGAGTATGGAATTCGTGTCTACTATAAATAATCCAATCATGTTCGTTCTTGCTAATTAATAAATGATTTAAAATTGATATTTAGAAACAACCTTTTCAAATTTCAATTTACTCTGACCGGAGATTCCCAAAATCATTACTAATCAAGAAGAGCAGAACATTCCCTCTAATTACCTTAGGACAACGAATTCTTTATTGATTTACTCAACTATCTCCATATAGTTCATACTATATCCAATAACTACCAAATTGAACTCCTCAAAGAGTAGGACATAAGTAGTACCAAAACATAGTAATTCTTACATGAGATAACTTTGGTAATCTCAAGTCTAAGAATCAATTATACAACCATCATAATGAGATAATCTATAGACACTCAAGTAATGTTCCATTCAGGATTCTCATAATCAGGTCAGTTCAATGACCTTATTCTCTAATAAGCACCCATATGTTTGTTTAAGTGTCTCCACACTTTAATTTATAAGATCAATTACTTTCTTCATAAGAATGAAACAAACATATTCTAGCCTAACCATTTCATCAATGCCCCATCTTGATGAAACTACGGCTAAGAACATTTTAGGAATAATACAACAAATGCAATTCGAATCTCATAATTATAATTGCATTATAATTTCTAATTGCATAATAATTATTCCATGGATTTTATCTTTATGATTTAATAATTAAATAATTAATAAATACACAAAGATAAAGAATGCCTGTTATTGAATAACATATTGTCATACAAATAAATTTACAGTCAACATAAATTGGCTGCAAGGGCATAAACTAAAAATCTCCCACTTGCACTAAAGTCAGTCGCCAATGTATCGAATACGATAGACATCCATATGTCTATCATGTCTCTTTTGAGTTAAAGGCTTAGTGAGGGATCTGCAAGATTCTCTTCAGTGGGAACTCACTCTATTAGGATGTCCTTTTGTTCCACTATCTCCTGGATGAAATGAAACTTTCTGAGTATGTGCTTGGATCGTTGATGAGACCTTGGTTCCTTTGTTTGTGCAATAGAGCCATTGTTGTCACAGTACAATACTATCAGATCGACAATGCTTGGAACCACTCAAAGTTCATTGATGAACTTCTTAATCCAAACTGCTTCATTCGTTGCCTCGGAAACTGCAATATACTCAGCTTCAGTTGTTGAATCTACGATGGTTGGTTGTTTGGAACTTTTCCAACTAATCGCACCACCACAAAGAGGAAAAATATACCCTGACTATGATCTACTATCATCTTGATCAGATTGGAAACTGGCATCTGTATAATCCTAAAGTCTCAGCTCAGTTCCTCAATATACTAGAAAAATCTCTTTAGTCCTTCTCAAGTACTTTAAGATGTTTTTTACAGCCGCCCAATGACCTTCACTGGGATTAGCTCGATGTTTTCTTGTTATGCTCAAAGCATAAGCAACATCTGGTCTTGTACATAGCATCACATACATGATCGAATTAATAACCGAAGCATATAGAACACCATCCATTCTATTTCTTTCTTCTTGTGTCTTAGGACACATGCTCTTGGATAGATAAATCCCATGTGATATAGGTAAGACTCCCCTTTTGGAATTCTCCATGCTAAACCTCTTTAACACTTTGTCTATATACATGGATTGGGACAAACTAAGCAATCTTTTTTATCTATCTCTATAGATTTTTATACCTAGTATATAAGCTGCTTCTCCTATATCCTTCATGGAAAAATTCTTGGTTAACCATATCTTAACAGACTGGAGCATTGAAATGTCATTTCCAATAAGCAATATGTCATCCACATAAAGCACTAAGAAAATGATTGCACTCCCACTTACCTTCTTATAAACACAAGCTTCATTCACATTTTTGATAAAATCAAACTCTTTGATTGTTTCATCAAAACGAATGTTCCAACTCCGCGATGCTTGTTTTAGTCTATAAATGGACCTTTACAACTTATATACTTGATCAGGAAATTCTTTTATTCAAAACCTTCAGGTTGTGTCATATACACATCCTCTTACAAATTTCCATTAAGAAATGTTGTTTTGACATCCATTTGTCAAATTTCATAATCATGGTATGCGACTATATCCAATAAAATCCTTATGGACTTAAAAATTGCTACTGGCAAAACATTTTCATCAAAATCAACTCCTTGTTTTTGTTTATAACATTTTGTCACCAGCCTTGCTTTGTACGTATGTACATTCCTATCTATGTTAGCTTTTCTCTTAAAAATCTACTTGCACCCAATAGGTATTATACCTTCAGATGCTTCTACCAAATTTCATACTTGGTTAGTGTACATGGATTTCATTTCAAATTTCATGGCTTCTTGCTATTTTAAAGAATCGATGTCTGATATTGTTTCTTTAAAATCAGTAGGTTCGTCATGCAAAAGTGAGGTATTATCATTTCCTTTTTCAACATGTAGATCCAATCTAATAGGAGGATAATGTACCCTCCTAGAGCGTCACGGACTATCTGTTTCTTGAATCATTGGTTGTATATCTAATGTATCAACTTGTGGTTCTTGTTCCAATTAAATGTGTGTTTATTGTTTTAGAACTTCTTGAAGTTCCACATCACTCCCACTACTTTCTTTGAGAATAAATTCTCTTTCTAAGAATGTAGCATATCTTGAGACAAACACCTTTTGCTCAAAAGGATGATAAAATTGATATCCAAAACTTTCTTTTAGATACCCCACAAACATGCATTTATCTGATTTAGCTTCAAGCTTATCAGATATTGCACGCTTCACATAAGCATCACATCCCCAAATCTTCAAGTGTGATAACCTTGATCTTTTAGCAGTTCATATCTCATATGGAGTCTTGTCAATCAATTTGGACGGAACTCCGTTTAATAGGTAAGCAGCAGTTTTAAGAGTATATCCCCAAAATGAGACTGAAAGAACTGCATCACTCATTATGGAACGTACCATATCTAATAAAGTATGGTTTCTTCTTTCAGAAACCCCATTATGTTGTGGAGTTCCTGGCGGAGTCTGTTGTGAAAAAATCCCATTCTCTTTCAAGTTACCAAGAAACTCATGGTCTAAGTACTCGTCACCTTGATTACATCCAAATGTCTTAATACTCTTACCAGTTTGTTTCTTTACTTCAAGTCTAAATTCTTTGAATATTTCAAATGCTTCAGATTTGTATTTCATTAAATACACATAGTCATATCTAGAATTGTCATTTGTAAATATTATGAAATAAGAAAATCCATCTCTAACTTGAGTAGACATAGGGCTACATACATCTGAATGTATAAGCTCAAACAACTCATTAGCACGTTGTCCTTTTCCACTAAAGGGTAGTTTGGTCATCTTATCCATTAAACAAGATTTACAGGTTTCATATGATTTATAATCAAAAGGATATAAATATCCTTCTTTATGTAACTTAGTGATTCTTGATTCATTAACATGACCTAACCTACAATGCCATAAATAAGATGGATTTCGGTCATTTAATTTCCTTTTCTTGCTATTTATCTTTAGAATTGGTCTTTGAAGATCTAATTCATACAAACCATTTGTAAGAATACCAGATCCATAACAAACATTATCTTTATAAAAAGAATAACTGTTATTCTTAATAATGAAGACAAATCCATTCATGTCCAAACATAGAATAGAAATAATGTTTCTTATGATGACAAGAACATAATAACAATTATTTAGTTCAAGTACAAAACCAGAAGGCAAAGCTAAACTATAAGTTCCTATAGCTAATGCAGCAACTTTTGCTCCATTATCGACTCGTAAGTTCATCTCTCCTTTTCTTAATGCTCTACTGTCTGTTAGTATCTGCACATTGTTATAAATGTGAGAACCACATCTAGTATCTAATGCCCAAGATTGTGCAACAAAAGTAAAAAGATTGATTTCAATCATAAAAAACCTGAACTTGAAACTATGCTTAACTTTTCCTTCAAGCTAGTAAGATAAACTTTGTAGTTCCTTTTCCAATTTCCAACAACACTATAATGGAACCAAATGCCCTTGTTATTCTTCGTCTTGACATCAGTTGCTCGCTTTGCTACTTTAGTAGAAGCCTTTTGGTTCTTGATCTTGTTCTTCTTCTTAAGGGTCTTACCCTTATTCTTGAAAGAAGAAGACCCAACAACAAGAACAAAACTTGATTCCTTTTTAAGGCATCCCTCAACGATCTTGAGCGTGTTGAGTAATTCAGCCAATGTCACTTCCTTTTTGTTCATATGGAAATCCATACTAAATTATGAAAGACTCAGGGCAAGAGATTGGAGCATTAAATTAATGCTTAACTCGAGGTTCAATTCATACCCTAATTAGACTAATTTTTCAATATAGCCAATCATCTGTAGAACATGAAGTTCCACTGAAGACCCATAAGCCATCCAACATTGAAATAGAGTTCTTGCAGTCTCAAACCTCTCCACTCGACTCTATGCACCAATCAACTCTTGAAGGTGTAGGAACATTTCCCTTACATTCATATTTTCATGTTGCCTCTGAAGCTTGGGAGACATACTAGCTAACATCACACATGTAACTTGCTTATTGTTATCAATATGACTTTGATAATACTCAATTCTCATTGGCAACATTTTGCGCAGGTTCAGGTAGAAGCTCAGTGTCAAGAACGTACAATTTCTTTTCTTGCCTAAGAACAATTCTAAGGTTATGCAACCAATCTGAAAAATTCGGTCAATTTGTTTGCATTCATAATACTCCTCAGGGACAAGTTCGTACTCATTTTTCAACAACTGTTTCGTCAAAAACAAAAATTAGTGTATGTCATAAAAGCAAATAAATAAGGACTTTAAAATTTTGGTTACTCCCACTATTTTAAAGAAATTAATTGCCCTCACTATTAATTCAAGAAATTATCACATAATTTCTTAGTGGGCTAGGATCCCATTTTAATTTAATTGATGTTGAGTTTACTCAACAAACCAACTAAATTAAAATTAGGTAGATAACATGTCACCAATTAGATTCTATGTGATTCCTAGATTCATTAGGGGACAACTCTTAGCTAACAACATGTCGAATACGCGATTCCTAACCTTGCCTTTAAATTAATATTTCATGAGTTAACTCATCCAAATTATAAAAATTTAGTTAAGTAAAACCTACCATTATAAGACTAAACATGTTCGAGTTAAAATGACCTTGAGTTTACTCAACAAGCCTAACCTTAAACAAAACTCTAGTTTAATCCTATAATGTTGGAAGGCATTATTCATGTTCTAAATATTTACTTAATATTTAATAAGGGATTTAAAAAATTAGGTTTCATTCTATATAATATAATCTCATTATATTAATATATTCTAAATATAAAATTAAAAATAATTAATTTAATTAATCAACTCTTGAAAATTTAGATTAAAATTTTTAATAAAAATAAACCTTAATCTCATTAAGGAAAAGAAATTTTTTTTAAAAATGGTGAAGTACCTGATGCGTGCAGCCAGCACAGTCTCCTGAAACTTTTTTTTTTCAGATCTTCTGGTTTGCTATCTTGTGCTTGCTCTACCTCCAGCCTGCCCTCAACGCCATCTCTAAAGATATGAAAAACTTAAGGTTTTATAGACATCTTTTCAAAGTCCTAGAAGTAGAAAAATTGTTTTCAATTTATCAAAAGAAAAAAAACTGGGTCATAAAAAATGTTCTTTATAAAAGAAGTAATAAACAAACTTTCACAATAAAAAAGAAATCCAATTCTATTATTTCGATTTAGAGACATATATGACTTGAATAAAACTAAAACTAAAAAAGAACATGATTCGATAATCAAGAATCAGACAATTTATAAAATTTATGGCCAAATTCCATCTATGGAGTGGACAAATTGTTCATTGACAAAAAAAAAAAGAAAGGTTTGGCCACTAAAAGAAGTACAATGCGAAATGAAATAGAAAAAATTAGAAAAGAAAAGAAAAAAAGATTTATGAAATCAGAAATAAATATTAACCCGAACAAAATAAGTTATAATGTTTAAAAAATAATGGCATTTAGTTTCTTGATCCTTTGCCTTAGGATTAGTCAATTCTATTTCTCGACAGGGACAAGGGAAGGGATATAACTCAATGGTAGAGTGTCACCTTGATGTGGTAGAAGTCATCAGTTCGAGCCTGATTATCCTTAAACCCAATGTGAGTTTTTCTATTTTGACTTGCTCCCCCACCATCGTGATTGAATGAGAATAGACAAGAGGTTAGTGAGATTGACACGAGGGGGTATGGATGGCTATATTTCTTGGAGCAAATTCTAAGCGAATATGAAGAGCATAGAAACCACCACTGAAGGTGGTAGTTCTCCAACCGGTGGTCTCCTTCTCCTCAATAGCCATTAATCAAAATAAAACCCAGCACCCAACCACACATCAGTAATCACATTCATTGAAGCAATTTGTTACGAAAATATGGCATTGAGTGAACAGTAATACAAACAATAGAAATTCACCATCTGTCTCGTTAAAACATACGTTATGCATTGAATAGAAACAGCAGAAAAACAACATCAAAACATACGTTATGAAAAGCAATGGATACATATGTATTGAATAAACTCGAAGCATACGTTAAGTCTTGAATTTAGAACAGCAATGGATACTTGAATTAATAAAGACCATCTGAAACGTGTTTCAATTATGCAAATGAAGAGACAACAACTCTTCAGTTTCTCTTTGCTAGAAACGTCGCACAAAGGAAAACCAAAATGCAACAAAGATCAAAAAACAAGAATTTTCCAGAAACACAAGAATTGTATTCAACATTTCCAGAAACTCATAAAACTATCCTACATTTCCAGAAACCTATGTAACCATTTTACATTTCCAGAAACTAATGAAATAATTTACATCTTCAGCATCAGTTAACGCAAGCTTAAAGCAATAGTCAACTAACAAAGTAAATCCAAAAACACTTTCGGATGAACAAGAATAAAAAACATAACGTTTCCAAAAACATATAACACAATTTAGTTGCATTTTCGAAGAACAATAGTAGGCGTTTCAGAACATTTTGAGATAGCATATTGGAGACAAACTTATGGAACATTTCCATAACAAGCAGAAACAATACCATAATTGTCAAAACAATTTTAACGAATACATATGCAACTTTTTCATATTTAAAACAAATAAAAATAATACAAGCTTATAAATCACAATTAAATCTGTTAAATGTGGCTCTGATATCATTGTTGGAAAATAAATGCAAGATCGAATCTAAGCGCAGTGAAATGAATTTAAATTTTTTTCATAGAATCAACTTTAACGAAATTTAATCTGAAACGTAAAACAAGAAGTTAACATAGTCATACCAGTTTCGATTTCCTGTTGTGAATTTTTTCGCCTTAAATTCATCAATCCACGAGCCGTTCAATTGTCCAGCCTCTAATGGTATCCACAGATCTTTTCGGAGAAAACTCAAATCTAATTTGAGAGGAAAAATGTAAGAAGTGCTAGCTCCAAAATTTCTAATTTGTCCTTTTATAATAAAAATCATATTTTTCATGTCTTTAGATTTTATCAAAATTACAACTAAAGTCAAACTTTAGTCATAATTATGATTTAGTCCTTATAAGATCAAATATCACATATTGATCTTTAAAGTTTCTGAAACTTCTCAATTAAGTCTAACTTAAATCAAATTTCATTTTCTCTTTTATAGATCTTTTATATGCGACCTATTAATTTCCTAATATGTTAGTCATGATTATAAATTATAATTTTAATTCATAATTATAATTAGATAAATTAAAACTCCTTTTAATTTATCTTTAATTCCCTAATTAAACAATTTATAATC
>JAOSBN010031943.1:0-16242 GCA_027563595.1 Erythroxylum suave
ACTACGTTACTCCGGAGCCGATAATCTTAGTCTAGGCGAGATGTACCGGTCGTCTGCTGATGGTCTTCGAGTCGCAAGCATCCTATGTCGGGGAGGATTTTGTCATCTTCTTCGCCACCTACGACCACACGACATCCCCATCGTCAACTCCATATCGTGTCCGCCAGCCACGTTCTATCAAGGCAGTTCCTCATGCCATGACTGAAGTGACCAGCAGAACATCAGCGACTCCGTGAAAAATCCAGAGACACACGAAATTCACAGCGCTGATACGACCACAGACGGGTGCAATGATCTCGCGCTGTTCAGCGGGAGAGTGACGCGTCGGCCAAAAGCGTAACACACAGACATACGTACAGACAGAAACATCGACTTTGATCTGATAAGACCGCATACGACCACCACAACCACACGCCACAGCGACTGGAACATCCAACCCAGACCTGCGTGACACAGCCAGCGACACGTCACACCCGCGCCAGTACGTGCCACGACTCCGGCCTCGTCCACTCGTCATTCCAGCCTCACCACCCACTCAGGGCGCGTTCATTGTCAGCTCACTTGACGATGACATAGAGCTCATGGTATTGATAAGAACCTAGCTTGGATTCTAGCATGTATTTCTAACGGTTAGTGGCGGTTGAAGTGCTTACTATATGTTCTAACATGTCCGAAGAATTACGCTAACAGATTCAAGAGATGTCTAGAGCATGCAAGTGCAGCACGGACGGGGAGGGGGACATTGTTGTGAGCATCAGCGGAGACTGGGCATGGGTTACTTAGCTATCTCAACCGCTGGGTGCGAAGCGGAGTGGATCTGTGAACAAGAGTTCCTACAATATTATACATGCGATACCAGGACTCATAGATGTGAAGTCTGTAATGGAAACGAGTGTTCAAGTAGGTAAGAGAGACGTGCGGATAGCACCGAGCGGTTCTGATCTGCCAACAAACGAGAGTTCCTAGCCATAGACATGGACAATACGTTAGAGTCAAACGTATCTCACAGATCAGACTACTCGACGTCTTAGTATCACGGTATCATAATATCACATATGAGAGCCCTTGTAGAAAAGTAGATGATCATTTTGTTTGACGCGAAGGCGTACGGAGGAAAGACTGCTTTCCGTCCTGTCAGCAGAGTGGTCTCAAGTCTATGAGACGAGTGCTCGATTAAGAGTCCGAGATACCTTCCAGCTGCCAAGTTGTATGTAGAAAGCTGCCGCCGAACCGATCCAAGACCTGTACAATATGCTCAGACATGTCACAGAGATACTCTATCACATGCTCTCATGGTACCGAAAACATGAGAGCCAGCGAATCGTTTCTCTGTTGGGCAACGTGCCCTTGCTGCTGCTGTTGCTGTTGCAGCGATATCCGCCGAGGTCCTTGCATATCGTTGAGCATCTCAACGATGCTTCTCAAATGGTCCAGATTAGCGCTAAATGTGCTGGGTAGGAAATCGTCAATCTTCGCACAGATAAGTTGAACGTCTTGTTCGGTTTCGGCTGCGCAGAGTAAGATCGCCGGAATCCAGGATAGATAGCCCGGCCACAAACTCTTCACGAACCACGGCTTCATGTGACTGAGACTGAATTCTCGAGCTTGCCGGATGATTGGACTAGACGGTGTTAGGGAGTTGTCAATCGCTTTTGCGCAGAAAATTTGCAAAGCTCCCAGAGCTGTGCATGTCAGGACCTTGAATTGAGTGTGTATAAAGTCACCAGCCTCCGGAGCTGGACCTTCTTGGTAGCGAGCCTGCAAATCTTGCAGTGCCTTCTGTACAGTCTCAAGCTCTAGAATGGTGCTTTCAGACCTTGGTGAATGATAAAGGCGCGATACCTCGTACAGGATGCAGAAACAGTTCATGTCCAGTGGTAAAACCGAGTTCTCTTCTGCAGAAGAAGGTAAAGCGCCCAGGGGATACATGGATGGGTAGACGAGTCGAGTGGACTTGTATGACTCTGGATGTCGGAACGCCCCTCCCGCCATCTGGTGAAGATACGACTCGTAAGATATTCGACGAAACCAAAGTGCTGGTGACAAGCTCTTCAAGTCTCTGCTCATAAGGTCTGAGTCCATCATACCTAGATCAGTCAAAATTCGTCCGACTGTAACATAGTAACAGGATGGATGAATTTGATTTTCCACAATGTTTGTCTGGAGTTTGGTTAGATGATATCGTGTATTTAAGAAGTAGATAATACCTACGTCCATGAGACCCAGGAACAAAGCTGCAACTAGTAGCTCCTCATTTTCTCTTTGTCCTCGTGGAGCCAGTAGGTGCTGGCGAAAATCTTGAACTGCCTTGCCGTAGTATTCGAATGCTACCGCTTTGGGGTTCACTCCCCTGGCAGCCGCGATCAAGGCAGCCAATGAGAGGATAGAGCTTCTTACCCAGGGCTCGTGGAGGGCAACTGTAAGTTCGAAGCCTTCTTTTGGCAAGTGCTGTTGACTTGCGGTAAAAGCTGCTTGAAGCCTCAGGAAGGCTGCGAGAGAGACGAAAAGTCTGTGTTCGCCTTGGTCGTACAGCGGTGGATAACCTGCAGACAATGACTTTGCTGGACAGTCTGAGCTTTCAAGAGCAAGTAGAAGCTGCATTCGACCGTATCTGCGCTGAAGCAGAAATTTCGTATAGACTTCCTTGGACGCTGATTGTGAGGGCCACACACTGCATTGATGTCCCAGAGATGGCCAGGTGCAATTTGAACGATGTTTCGTGCACGCGCCACAGACAGGCCTTTTCTCGTCACATTTGACTCGTCGCTGTCTGCAGCGGTAACAGCCAGTGCGGCTTCTTAAAGACTGAGCCATTTGCTTGTAAGTTTGACGAAAGAGATTGAATGGTGTTGAAAAAGGTCATATCGAACTTTCCTTAAATGTTCTCGTTTCCAGATACGTAGTGAACGTAGAAGAGACACTGGCCTCAGATGCATCATCTATCGCGATTAGCTTGTGCAGTCGAACCTGAGGTGCATCATGCTCAATTTGCACGATACCGCAGAGCCTAGATTGTGCCTGTGCTATGTCTCCGGGTCTAGACCAGGACTTTTTTGCTGACATCGTTTGTGCGCCAATCATCGAAGTGGCCCAAGTCTCACTCAGGCGTCTCGAACATCTCTCTTCTGGAGAGGCTCCCTGCCTGCGGACTTTGTCAGTGTAAGGGTTCACGCAGGGATCCAATGCTTGGGATGGGCCGAACATTTCTCCAGGCGGAGCACCTAGCAGCTAATGGTGGGCCGGGGAGGAAACTCCTTGGCTGAAGATTGATTCGTGGAAGCTCAGTGCTGAGAGTCTGAATCAGTCTCCTTGCATATAGAAAGAACCGATGACGTCAAGGCATGATGTTGTGTTCACTGGCCTGCACCTACTGGAGTATGAAGGCGCCTGCTAGAAAATGCTCCAGCTCATCCGTCAAGCGTTTGGGCATCCCTGCAATTCTCGAGATGGCGTGGATTCCAATTCTGTGCTCGCTAGCTCATTGCTGGTCGGGCAACTCCCTGTCAATCTCAGTTGCTAATTCGTGGTGTTTGCAGAATCAATCTACGCACACATGTCTCATGATTACAAACAGTAGGGACAGTGGAGAGCCTGTCTCTTATTTGCATTTTTGTTCTCATGTTTGCTTCTAGATGTTTGAGACTGGGTCCTTTGACAGCACATCCACGTATGAGTTTGTGTTCTGGTATGATGAGCAATCCCTAGCGTGTTTTTGAACCGAAACTGACATCGAACAAGCCGTCAATCGACCCTCTGACTTCAAGTGGAGTCCGGAGCAGTCGTGCGAAGCTCGAATGGATCGTATCTCCGGTGCATCGTGCACCTTGATATTCGATGAGAAGGACGTGAAAGGATGTTTGATGCTGGGCTGACACACTGAGGCAGTCGCTGGAAACAGAATTCGCTACTCTCTCAGTGAGTACAATAGACTATTTTATGTTCTAGTTCGCGAAACCCTCAGATGGCGTAAATATGTCAATGGCAATACAAATCCGCAGCGGCCTGTGCGATCGATACGAGCCAACCGCATTCGAAGATGTTTCCTAGTAGTATTCCGAATAGCGTCGCTTCTCAATGTAACCACGCATCGCCCAGGATGTGAAGAGGATTTCTGTCTGTCTCGCTGTCTGAGATCGAATTCCTCACAGTCTCGAATGAAACAAACAATGGTGACAAAGAGCCCTTGCCTGGAGAGGAGCTTATACTGTAAAGTAAGGTATAAGCGAACGTGGACTAACTAGTCTTGTGAAGCGTATCGGCGATCCCGCTCTAACACACAAAGTTCCGTAGTGTGTTCATCCTTAGCTACTGATTCCGAGTGCACTCGGCGGGCACTGCTATCCTCATGAGTGAGCGTTCATAGGTTATTGCAGGAAATGCGGAGTAACAAAAGCGGCGGGCCTTTAGGCTTGCAGGAAGAACCATGTGTCCAAGTCAGCAGTAAGGTCTGTACCGCACGTGCGAAGGCAACCACGCAAGACGGGACGTCAGAGTCTTGCCAGCTGTGCTTTGGGTCTAGAGATAAAAGGTCGGAGACCTACCGGCGTCTCCGGCCAGCTTCTGGCCACTGCGCCATAGCGGAGACAGTAGTCAGATGGCAATAGCTGAGGTCAACTTTACGAGACAGTTGTGTGCCAAGTCCAGGGAGCATTGCCGTGGCAAGGGCATCATGCGCGTTGCATGGAAGATGAACGGTTTAAGGACACAGAGTCTTCTTCGTCGGATCATGTATCAAACGCGTTAATCGTCTGACCGGGATCTTGTCCACCGTGCCGGTAGCCTATGAATTACTATAGATTCACGACAGTCGAACAAAGCATTCTTATTATGTCGCAGAAGAGTGACGTTGAAGCATGTTGGAGTAGTATGATCACTTTGAACGCGGTAGAGTGCCGTCTGTCATCTAGATACGCACCTACGTATGTGGTCGGTACCTGTGAACTGGTGTATGGCGTGAGTAGGACCTGGCCGTTCTTGATGACTCGTTAGCTCTGTCTAGATATTGGACCAGTTGGTTCATGGGGGGCATCCAGTGAAGGCAAAATTTATTCGTGAGATGTCCAGGCGACTTCGTAAAGCTACAACGTAGCGGCAGTCGGAACGAAGTCAACGCATCTGATATCGACGTGAAAGTCCTTACCATACACATCAATCAATGACTATTCTCCACAGCAGCTCACGACCAGAGATTTGGGAGGTCATCATTCTCATCATCAACTTTCATTACTGCAGCAAGCTAAGCTCGTAGCTGAATGTCTACGGTCAAGCAACAAGCCACCTGCGCACTTTCGGAACCATAACTAACACTCAAACCTCCAGGCGGTGCCTCCAATTTCGGGCGTCTACATTTAACGAACCATGAAGACTCACCTTTAACACATCAATGTGGCCTATTGCAGTCCTTCGTGGATCCCAAACACTCCGTGGATCTGTAATTACGCAGTATCTGAAGTCAACGAATTTTACCGACTCAGTATAAAGGTCCATAATCAGGCCGGTGTATGGGGTGATAAAACAGTGCAATAAACCTGTCAAGACATCTAGACGTATCACCCTGCTCATCCAACCATCTATGTCTGCACGTGTTCCTCGTAGCCAGGAAAGCTGATCGGCTTCACCGTCGCTTCTCCAGGCACCACGAGATGCGAAATCATCCTATCAATGTCCGCATCAGTGAACTCGCAGTAGTCTTTCAGGTACTTGGCGGCACCGCCCATCTCCCCCTCCAACACAACTTTGAGGAACTGTGCCATATTCGACGCTCGACTTCCGCAGACGCGACGTGCTTCGTCTCTCGTCATGCCGCCATGGCTACGGATCGGCATCATTGAATCCCCCACCATCTCCTGCTCTACAGCTTCCTCCCAAACTCCCATACCCGGTACGGTCAGCGAGTATTCCCATGCGACAGCCTTATCATCAACGCCACAGAGTTTGAGGATCAGTGCGCTGAGTACTCCAGTACGGTCCTTACCTGCAGTACAGTGGTAAAGCAGTGGGTCGTCTGGCTGATCACGGATATGCTGAAACGCGACGCGGTAGGCATGTTTAGCGCCATATTCCAATATCTGCCGATACCAGTTAACGTAACCTTGAGAGAAACCCGCGTCGGGTGGGTCGTCAGCCGCAGTGCTCCAGGTAAGTTGTTGAACGCCCATGAGGTAACTGGCGTCCTGCTTGCGAAAGACTGGCGTGGATATACACACCACACCCTGTGGTTGGCCACGAGGGTTGGCAGCTTCACGTTCGCTTCGTAGATCGTAGAGCGTCTTGATGCCCAGGTCCTGAGTCAACGTCACGGTACCGACGGCAGATATCTGAGAGAGCTCGGAGCATCGAAATATAAAAGCTTTCCGCACGGAGAATTCAATGCTAACATCACTAGGAACACCAGGTGGAGGTGGACAACTGTAACCACCGAGGTCGCGAAAGTTGGGGACGCCCTCGACGTTGACAAATGGCGGGTAGGGGATATTTGTGGGTATGTCTTTTGTGAAATCGAGGCGTGAGACTGGTTTGGACACTGACTTGTTGCGTGCTTGTGGTGAGGAAGAACGTGAATGTGGAGGTGTGCTCTTGTTTGAGCGTGGGTGATGGTCGAAGAGATGGAAGTTCAAATGCCACGGTCTATGATGCTTTTCGACATTGTGCTTTTCGAGATCGTGCTGATCAGGTGTCTGCGACATGGCTTACTTGATTGACAAGGACAGAGTGACCGGCTCACGGTGTCATAGGGTACCTGACAGGAAAAGTACACTGAGAGGTCTTCAAGTGGATCGTCGACTGGAGTGCCCCACGAGAATCTGAGGAGCAGCAGGACCATGGAGGGTCTCTGCCGCTGCTGCCTTCAGAACCTTCGGGCGCTGCCCCGCATATTCAGGCACAAGCTTCGGACGGAGGACGCCTTTGCATTCTTTCACTGTTGCTGTGTGACGGGACTACTGATGAGAAGCTCGAGTCAAGGATACATTGACAACAGCTTCGTAGAACGACAGAGACATCATTCCGATGGCAGGAGGCTCACGACTTACTCACAGTTCTATCAATTGATACTGATATGCAACAAGGTTGACGACCCTTTGACGCGTGCAACGCGCCAAGTCACGGCGGTGCAAATCCGATATCACTTAATCTGGGTGGTAGACAAGTTCACCTATTGTCTGTCGCGATACAGTACTGCCTCGACGATAGCTGGCCACTCCCGCTTCTCTACGTCGCTTGACCTCTTCACTGCCTAAGTCCTCTGGCCGAAGCCTGCCGTAGCATCGTCATGTCAGTTTTTGCCTTTTGGCGGTCCTGCCTTTACCTCGCTTGATGCACGTCACCATGCAAGACACATCCCGTTTGGCCTCCCCACGTCAGCAGCGGTAGAATCATGTGGCTGCTTGTCACGTTCTGAACCTTTCCACGATTGATCATGTCCTCTCCTCGGCACGATGAGTACCACATCGGAATTATCTGCGCGCTCAGCATCGAGCTGGCAGCAGTCCGAGGCATGTTCGATGAAGAGTATGGCATGATCGAGGACAAAAGTGAGCAAGATTCGAACGTTTACAGTGCTGGACGGATACACAACCACAACATCATCGCGGCCTGTCTACCTGCTGGTGTTGTAGGGCTTGCTGCAGCCGCAACCGTGGCCACCAACATGCTTCACACATTTCATGCCGTGCGCTTTGGGCTGTTAGTGGGCATTGGCGGGGGAATTCCAGATGTGCCAAACGGAATTGACATTCGTCTTGGTGACGTGGTGGTGAGTCAGCCGAAAGGCAAGTTTGGCGGTGTCGTTCAGTACGACAAAGGAAAAGCCAAAGCTGCTGGACAATGGGAACAGGGTAGTACACTTAATGCACCACCCACTGTACTCCTTACCGCACTCTCATCGCTTCAGACAGAACACGAGGTGGAGGAAAGCAAGATGTCGTTGTACCTGGAACAGATGCTCAAGCGCAAGCCAAGGATGAAGGCCGCTGGCTACGGCTTCCCAGGTAGGGAGAAGGACGTTTTACATGCACCCGACCACAACCACACAACGGCAGAATGCGATTGTCCCATTCCAGCTCAGGGAGACGTAGTGATTCGCCAAGCCAGACCGGCAAATTCTCCTTGTATTCATTATGGTACCATCGCGTCTGGTAACACAGTGGTTAAGGACGCCTTGGTCAGAGATAGAATTCGCCGTCGGTATACAGCACTCTGTGTTGAGATGGAAGCAGCAGGTTTGATGAACGATTTTCCGTGTCTCATCATCAGGGGAGTTTCCGACTACGCCGACAAGTACAAAAACGATGTCTGGCATCGATACGCTTCGGCTTCTGCTGCTGCTTTCGCCAAGGAGCTGCTTTTGCATGTGTCTGCATCTCAGATGAGAGCTGGAACAACTGTCCAGCAATTGACTGGTAAGTTACCCAGTAAGCCTCTATAGCGGAATTTCGTGTCCGGTGAAGCTCAACCAAAGCTCCTGGAACCAAGGTGACGGGCGTGTTCTGTACCCACCTGTCGACCAGCCTATCCATCCATTTCCTGCCGCAAATTGATCGGTACCATAGACTTTTGCATCGCCCACTACCATCATCTGTTTTCGAACTGCAATTCTAACCACTTGCGCTGTATCAGATTCTTTACAAGGTGTCACACTTCGAATGGATCAACAGGATGCATTGTTGAAAACGGAGCGAGAACGTAAAGCCCGCAACGCGATCTTGGACTGGATAACACCATACACAGGCGAGGATCGGTACAGAGACAAGATTAAAGAGCGTCATCCTGACACTGGACAATGGTTTCTTACTCATGCAAGTTTTCAGGACTGGGAAGTTGGCAAATTGTCGAAATTGACCTGCCCAGGTGTTCCAGGAGCAGGGAAGTCTGTTATGGCTGCCATTGTCATAGAAAAGCTATTGCAGAACCGGATTGAAGGTCAGTATGGCGTTGCATACATCTTCTGCAGACACAAATTACAGCAAGAGCAGACCGTCGATAATTTTACAAGAGTTCTGTTGAGGCAAATTCTTGACTCTGGGGCCGGTCTACCTGCGAAGGTCGAAGCTCTCTACCAGGCATACCAAAGAGAACGAAAGCTACTGGATTTCGATCAACTGCAGTTAATTCTGACTGAAGCAGTACGCCAGTTGAAGCGAGTTTTCTTTGTTATTGATGCATTTGACGAATGTTCCGAAATCACGCGACGAATGCTGACACGAATGCTCCGACAATTGATGGAATCCATTAACGTGAATGGCGAGAGCAAACTTCGAGTAATGATAACATCTCGCCCCGGACATGATTTGTCTAGCCTTGGGGCTGGGCAGAGGATACTGATCATCAGAGCGGAGGATGCGGACCAGGAGCGATACCTTGTCTCTCAGTTCGAAGATCTCTCGAAATGTGTGGCGCAGAACTTGGATCTCAGAAATAGAGTATTACGGCAGATCATCAAAGCAACGGATGGAATGTGAGTGTCAAAGCCAAGCTCAAGTCAAAGACAATTCTGATTCACACCTTCAGGTTCTTGTTAGCTAATTTGTATCTCAAGTCACTCGAATCTCAACGCACAGAGGAGGATGTTGAGCAGAAACTCAACAACATTGCTAGAGAATCTATGAATGACGGTTCACAGGCAACATTACAGTATGCTCATGCATACAAGTCTGCTATCGACAGACTCGAGCAGCAGAAACCAGATGACCGAGTCTGGGCGAAACGTTTGTTGTCTTGGGTCGTTCACGCTCATCGGCCATTAACAGTGCAAGAAATGACGGATGCACTAGCATACAGAGATCACATGAAAAACAAACAGGGTAAGTTACTTCAGAAAACACGACCAGTCCTGAGTGAATTGCTATCACTCTGTGCAGGACTGGTCTCTATCGGAGCCAACACAAGAACAGTTGAGCTCGTGCATTATACTGCTCAAGAGTACTTTGCACATCCAAGCTACCGCCCACAATGGATTCAAGACGCCCTGCCGGAGATTGTCGACACATGTCTGGGATATCTGTCGCTTCAAAGTCGTGATGAGGGAAGTTTGTTCGGCAAAGAGATCTTCAAGATAATCGATCGGAAACAGAGTATAGCTGTTCCATTAGCCTACAAGAGAATTGTACAGGAACTCCCTTTCACGGCATATGCAGCACAATCATGGGGCTTCCATGCTTTGCACATCCAAGACACTCTTTCTACATCGTTGAGAACGATGCTTAAAAGTGAGTTGTTCGTGATTAAAATTGCTCTGCTCTTGCAGGAAGCGCTTTTCGTGGATTTGACTTCACAATCTAGTTTCCGTCAGCGTCTACCACAACCTTGGACAATCTTGCACTTGGCAGCTTATTTTGGACTCGACACAGTGATTGAGGACTTAACAGCAAGATCGTCATCGCGTTTAGTCGTTGGTGAGGATAAAGACAGCGAGGAGACTCCAATTGACGTGGCAATTCTTCAAGGCAACTCACGTGTTATCGAACAGCTCTGGACCGATTCATACCACTTTCCGATAAGTTATGTAAACGACAAATTTCACAAATGGTTAGAGCTTGCAGTCAGAGTCGATCAGGTTGACACTGTGAGATGGTTGGTGGAGCAGATTCCACGGTTTGAAGGTATCAAGGATGCATTTGGTACGTCCCTGCGAGATGCCTCGTATGCTCTCAAGGAAATTGCAGAGATATTGCTTGAACACGACGCACTGTGCAAAACATCTGATAAAGGATCTACTGCTCTCCACGCAGCTGCCACTCTGGGACGCAGTGAAGTGGTCCAGCTTCTTGTGAATCATGGGATCGACGTCAATTGCATGAACAAGCAGGGTTCTACAGCGTTGCGTGCTGCCGCGGCATATGGCAGAGAGGAAGTAGCACGACTGTTACTGAATCATGGCGCTCAAGTCAACGTGGTTGACAAACAAGGCTTTACCGCGCTTTATGCAGCCGCCTCTCGAGGACACAAGGCAGTTGTGTGGCTTCTGTTACGCCATGGTGCGGAAATCAGCGTTGCTAACAGCCAAGGATGTACAGCTCTACATGCAGCGGCTACCAATGGTAACGAGGAAGTTGTGCAGCTCCTCCTTGACAAGGGTGCCAGGATTGACGAGGCAGACTTCCAGGGTCGTACTGCACTTCACTGTGCCGCCGCTGAGGGGAAAGCACGAATAGTCCAGCTTCTGTTAGACAGCGGTGCTCCGATCAATGCTGATTATGGAGTGCAGTCCACAGCACTCCATGCTGCAGCTGCTAACGGGAGTGAAGAGGTCATTCATCTCCTCCTTGACAGAGGTGCTTCAGTCGGGTCCAAAGATAAGCGAGGCCAATCTGTCCTGCAAGCAGCGGTCATAGCAAGGAAAGCAAAAGCTGCCATACTACTTCTGGATCGTGGTGCTCACATCAGCATAGCAGATGACAATGAATCGCTACTACTGCAAGCAGCTGCCGCTCATGGGGACGTGCATCTGTTGAAATCTTTGGTGTCACATGGTGCTAAGCTTACAAGTAGAATACCAGACTCAGACGTGTCGTCCTATTCGAGTCCGCTCCACGCAGCTGCCGCGAAGGGTCGACTAGGAGCCATCAATTTCCTGCTAGACAATGGCGCAGATGCACAGCTACGAGACAAAGACAACTACCGAGCAATCGACCTTGCACTTGCCAACCACAAGTACCACGTCGTAAGAATTCTTTGCGAACATCTAGGCTCCAGGCCTGCTGTGGACACCTTGCGCCTTCTCTGGAAGATTGAAAGAACTGTGTACGATCCCGAAACGCCACGAGAGATCATGAAACAAGTCACCAAATTTTCGAAATGGCTCAGTTTGAGGATCACGCAGATAACGAAGACGATGACAAGCGAAGATGATAAATGGCAAATATGCCAAACCCTCGCACAAGGCCATGGACTTCGTCCAATCACACCAACACTGGCGCGGTTTCTATGTTGCGGCTCTTGGGTATATGTGCAATTTCCTAAAGTGCCTTTGGACACTGAGCGTGTAAAAGCATTCGAGCCAGTTGGTCGTGGAATGTCTAATGTGCGCTGGACGAATTTTGAAGCGAATGGCGTCGAGTTCTTCAGGTTCGAGACTGTGGACAAATGGCGTATGAGTGTTTTCGGTGTTGGAAGGAGCTACTCGCAAGCGGTCGTTTTCGGATCATGGAAGTATGAGCGTTCATCAGAGGGTTTCTCTGCAATTTGACTGCGCGTCTGCACTGGCAACACTAAAAAATTGATCGACGAGGGCAGAATTTCCCAGCCAAGATTTACATGGATGAAAGTGTTGTTCAGATTTGAGGTGTGACAAGTTGTGTTGATCCGCTAGACGAGCACGTTTTTGGTGCGAGATAAGATTTGGTGTGACAGCAGTGTAAGATTACGGCAATCCTGTCCGCATTCGACCATCGGATCATTCACCCGCAAGGTTGGACACTAGTTTGAACAATCACGTCGAGCGTGGCCTGAAAAGCTCACTGATGACGAGTAGATGCCTTGCGTGGGTTACGGGCGGAATTCCAAAGCAACGTCCGATCTGTACTGAACGATTCCAGTCTTCTTGAGGATACAAGACAAGCCACAGCAGAATGCACCACCTGGCACCAGACGAGATTCAGCAAGCTTCCGCCGCGGCGTGAGAGCAATAAATAGCTAGTCTAGGCATGACCTTTCCACCCCGAGGGCGACAAGGATTCCTTGCGGCAATCTTGGCTACTTTCAACAGTGGCTACCCTTCCAGCATGAAGCCCGTTGTTGATCAATGTACCATGCAGCCAAGCTGACAGATGCTGGCAACAGAGAATCCGGGGGAGGCAAAGGTTCTGTAGCCAATACGCCTGCTTAAACATAACGGGACACCCCCCTAGCTCCGGACTTTCTCCTCCTCAATTGGACCAACGAGACGCGGTCCACATACGTCACGACTGTCACTGGTCAAGTCCGTAGATTGGACGCTGTCGATCAACCGTCCAGGAACATCTCAGACATGCATGAGCGAGCTCAGGATCATCCGAGGCAGAGGCCACGCTGAGTTGTCCCCAGAGGCGATGTAAACCTAATGTCCAGGCGGAGGTTGCAAGCCTGCCGTCCAGGATGCTCGAACGTCCACGGTGCAGCGATGAGGTGGAGCTTGACAGCTCTTGACCGGGGCAATGACCGCACGCCTGGCCGCATCCTGTGAAGTTAGCTTCGCGACCTGCAGGAATGGTATGGTAGTGACAAAATCACCATCTACAAGTACATATAGCTCTAGGAGCTGCGAAAGGTCTTAACAGCTTTCCCAACCCTTCCCACCGGACGCAGTCTCATCCTCGGTCTGCTTGCGTTTCGTATTCAGCAGAGTTCATTCGCTTGAAATACTCGTTCGTGTCGATTAGTAAGACCACTACCGTCGCAAACATGCAGCTTACCACATTCGTTACCGCGCTTGCCTGCGCATCAACTGTCCTCGCCAAACCCTGGGGTCCATGGGGTGGCTACGGTAACAAAGGTCCATGCTTGAATCAAGCCGGCGTTGACACGCTCATCAACGGCTACACCTACCTGTTCGAGCACCCAGGTGGTCCAGATTTCAACAGCACCGCCAACGCCATCCTCTCCGACCAATTCTTCGTCTATTCCGACTCAATCAATACCCTCTCACAAAGACCCGTAAGTGAAACCCTAAGGCCCGCGACCTATGTGACCGGGCTGATGTGTAACCCAATATAGCTTGGCCAACCAGCCTACCCCTCCCGCGACGTCTTCATTCTGACCCAATTCCAAACCCCACCGCTACCTGTTGTCCAGACCCTCGAGACCTTCTATACCTGCAACCAAATCTCCTGGCGCTGGAACGCGTCTGGCATTGGCAGCAACCAGTACGAGATCCGCGGCATGATCACCATGACCGTCAACGCCGCCACCACCCAGATCGACGCCTTGTACTCCGAATTCAACACCGCCGCTTTCGAGGCTGACCTGGGCTATCCTGAATGCAAGCAGCAGTAGACAGTGTATGTGGGGGAGCGAGCGAGCGAGATACCCGTGCCATGGAAAGACTGAAACACGTGGTTTTACAGATCCATGGGAATTGACCAAAACGAATCTTTACTGCATCACTTCTGAGCGACGCCTCAGAACGGTCTTGATACCTAATGTTAAACTCTAATTTTTCACTCTGAGTCGTCTCCTCATCATTTCCTCTCTCTCTCTTCTACGTGCCATTTCTTGACGCTCTGAGGTAGGTGTGAGCTCTACGTTCTTCCCGGATCTTCAAGCTGAGAAACTCCTCATTCCACGACACAGATGCGAGGTCATGCGAATTGTGTCGCACGAGCTGCGAGCAGCCGAGTGCTTGTTACACTGGTCGCAACGAGATGCCATGGCGAGACCCGCGACCGCTCCACACTAACGTGCTCATCGGCGACGAACCCCAAGCAGGAATTTGAAGCCAGGGGACTATGAACATGACCCGTCATAAGCTCAGTCCACGGCCTGAGCTCGTCAACACTTCCGGAGGGCTGACCAACCCAAGCGTCGCGTCCTGGCCGCGGTCCAGACTATTAAACGATCTGGCTTTGGATCTCCCCACGTGTCGACGCGGTAGATTTGTCGTTAGACTTCGACGGTCAACCTCGGGATTGACGCGTAGTTCGACGAGTGAGTTTCTCGTGACGCGCTCCCATCCTCTGAATCCACATGTGTCGCGCACGCTATGGGTCCCTGGCTCTCACGCATCTCTCGATCCGCATTGAGGTGCGAGCCAGACTACACGAGCGCCGTGACCGGTGTTGAGATGCTCGGTAAATCCTCGCCATCGCCCGTCGTAGGTCTGTGTGAAAGTCACGTCGACCAATGCGACATGCAAGGACAGTGCCTTCCTGTTCACTCCGATTCGGTGTCTTGCGATGTCGCTAACAGACCAGCCCGTCGGTGAAGCGCGAGCACCGCGCTGACCTCCTCGGCGCAGCGATGAGACTGCTTGACCAAATCCCAGCGTGAGGAACGTACCGTGTGGGATGCATCTACTACGTATACCATCATCGGTCTTGTTGTTCTTAGTGCTATGATTTCCCTGTAAGAAACAGAGATTGGGGGTGCTCACATGTTCTTTGGTGCTTGATTCAAGGTGCGTGCAACACGTCCACTTCAAAGCTAGTTTACTTGAGAAGAGCACGAGTTGCAGCTGTGCATGGGGTGTGAGCATTATTGGTCAATCGATATATGGTATCTGACCAGTCTACGCAGAGAACTGCTATGAGAAACTCCGCTCCATTGATAGCATGGTACATCTTCAACCGCCAACATCCTACTCATTCGCCTTCACGTCCAAGACCGTCGTCTTGAACTTCCTCGCCGGAATTCTGCGGTTGAACAGGATGTCGCTTTCGCGGTAGGAGCGGTGCTTGAGTTCGGGGAGGAAGAAATAGGCCATGACCCAGCAGACGCACGCGGTGCCTCCCCAGACGTAGCCACACTTGCCGGCCAGATTCCAGCCGGTCGGGTTGAGCAGTTTCGAGGCGAGGTAGATCATGGGGATCTCGGCGACGTAGTAGGCTGCTCGACCGACGCCGGTGCTCAGGGCGCGGAGTCGCACGGACGACGTCTCGGCGATGATGGTGTATGAGATCGGTCCGAGGGTTCCGGCGTAGACGAACGAGATGATGATTCCCAGGACCGCTTGGGCGTAGTTGGTGCCGTGGGTTTGTGGGATCGAGGCGCAGATGCCCAGGATGAAGAGCATCGTGATGTTTGTGGCTGTGCCCCATAGGTAGATCGTTCGACGGCCGAACCAGGCTGTGAGAGGCCATGAGAGCGCGTTGGCGACGAATCCGAGACAGGAGTTGATCAGGTTGAGTTCGAAGGCTCGGTCGCTGCTGATTCCAGCTTCTATGTTGACGGTCAGTTGTCTGTACTTACGAGGCATCACAGGTGCGTGACTTACGCTCGAAGAAGAAGGTCGCTTGGTTGGCAATCAAGTTGCCGGCGAAGTTTTGTGAAGCGTACATCAAGCAGACGATGGTTGTTCGTCTTAGATCCGTGCCCTTGAATAGGTCGAGAAGAGTGGGCGTTCCACCTGCTAGGGCTTCAATCTCGATAGTACGTTCCAACATGGCGAGCGTTTTTGGAGCATGCTCTGCGCTGGTGCCGAGACGCTCAATTGACCGGAGAGCCTCTTGTTTGCGCCCACGACGAGCGAGCCACCAAGGAGATTCCGGGGCGAGGAAGATGAGTACCAAGAGAGGTGTCTGTGTATGTCAGTACATATTCGATACGTGAGTT
>JAOSBN010031961.1:0-16239 GCA_027563595.1 Erythroxylum suave
ATAATTAGTTAAAATTAATTAAAATATTTTAATTAATCAATATATTATAATTGATTAATTACAATATAATTAATTAAAATATGATAAATTTTTATTTATCAATATTTTTACAAATCAACCACTGTCAATGGTAATAGTAATCATTCCTTCCTCTTAACCAACCATCATAATTATAATGAGAATATCCATTTCCAACCATCATAATTATAACGAGAATATCCATTTCTATTCCTTACTACATTCATTCCCTTTCTATTACCATTCCTCCGTGTCAACCAACTGCCTCCTTAATTTGTTACAAAAGTTTGTTATAACCAATGTAATAATTAGTCCTCATGTATATATATACCTTGTAGCCACTCCGAATGAATGTAAAAAATTCATCTTTTCTTCATCGTCTTGCAAACTCTCTCTCCGTAATCCCTACAGGTAACCTTGTTGTAGAATCAGACTGATGCAGGTCTGTTGGGTTACGTTCGTGTCGGCAGACTTATGCGCCCGTTGAGTTATCTTTATACAGGTACAGTTAATGGTTCATTACAAGATTGAATAGGGTCGTATGAAATCATTCTTGGTTAGGTCTTCCCTTCATATTTGAACTTGAACTTATCCATTTGGTATCTTGAATTTCCCAAGAAGCCTGAGACCAACAAGTGTGAATTCTCCAAACACGAGTCGCAACACTACAAAGGAACCTGACCAATTCTCCAAACACGAGTCGCAACACTACAAAGGAACCTGACCCTATCAGGCTTGTATGAGCTGTACAAGGCAAACCTCGAAATTGAGATGTGGGCCTATATTTGCCACAATACAATTCAATCCTTAATCATATACTATTCAGAATTAGGGTGTGTCAAACCCCCCTTAACCCCTTAATAAGGAAAATTCTTTCAGAAAGGAACTTCATCAAAATGAGGCCTAGTCCATAGCAATTTTGTGTTCTCAATTCATTTCTTAATTTTGACCAAGTACTCTATGGCTGCATTTCTTAGAAAATTTAGCGTTTATAAAGATAATATCGTTGTTTCATTGCATTCAATTCCGTTAACCACCCTAGTTAATATGTGAAAGTAAGGAAACAACAGAATAACTCTGTATTGAAAAGGATTCACGACAACAGACCTATTCATTACCCAACGCGTCATAATTACAATATTTCAGTAAAAATTTCGGCAACATGTTGGGTTTTAAAAGGTCTAACATTCCACATCTTTACCTTCAAATATTAAAGAAGATATTTTTGATAGATTAAAAAAAGAAAAAATATTGAAAATGATTTAAAGAAAAAGATAACAAAATATATATAAAAATAATTGCATAAATAAATAAATAAAAGTAAAAGTAAAGGTAAAAATCAATATTAAAATTAAAAATTAAAATAAATAATATAGTAAGTAAATAGATAAACAGACAAAAAAGTAAACAAGTAAGTAATAATCAGACAAAAAAGGCATATACTACTAATAAATTTATTCAAGTTACTTACAAAAGCAAGGAAATTTTTCAAAAGACCTATTAAAAGAAAATGTTGTCTATGTGTAAGATCTTTTATTCATTTATCAAAATTTTCTATTGAAGGTCAAGTCCTCAATAAACTATAGTAGGGTCATATTATATCTGATGCTCGTCACAATTCATCTTTAATATTCTTCTTCTTCTTCTTCTTCTTCTCTTACAGTTCTTAACTATAATATTCTTACATCTTCTCACTGGTACATCATAATGTCTTCTTTTAATATATTGGAACCTCCTAATTCTTATATTTCTTAACTTACAATCGATATTGGCCATCTCAACTTGCCCCTTACCAGTAACCACTACTTTCATGCCCATTAATCGCTTTTTGTAAAATTGTTATGGGTCATAATAGCATAACTTGGGGGGCAATTGATTCACACAGAGGAATGATAATAGGAATGAGAATGAATATAGCGAGGAATGAGAATTAATATTATCATTATAATTATGATAGTTAGTTAAGAGGAAGGAATAATTACCATTATCATTGACAGTAGTTAATTTGTAAAAATATTGAGAAATAAAATTTTATCATATTTTAATTAATTAATCAATTATATTGTAATTAATTTTAACTAATTATATTGTAACCAATTAATTAATTATACTTTAATTAATAAGTTAATTATATTTTAATTAATTAATAATATTTTAATTAATTATATTGTAATTAATTATATTTTAATTAATTACAATATTTTAATCAATAAATGAATTATATTTTAATTAATTATATTGTAGTTAATTAATAATTAATTAACTACAATATAATTCTTTCATTTATAATATTGTAATTAATTATATTGTAATTAATTAATTAATTACAATATTTTAATTAATAAATGAATTATATTTTAATTAATTATATTGTAGTTAATTAATTATTAATTTAATTATTAATTTTATTTATATTAATAATAATAATATTATTATTATTAATTTATATTTATTATTAATTTTATTATTTTTATTATTATTATTGATTTTATTATTGTTATTAATTTATTATTATTATTATCATCATCATCATCATCATTATTAATAAATTCCTTATTATTATAAAAAAGTTGTCATAGAGTTAAGAGAGAAGGAAAGGTTGAATTGACTAGTGCATTTTTTAAATTAAATTCCTAAAGAAAGTAATCTAAATACCGAGGGAATGGTGAGATTCAGAATCCAAAGAAAGTGCTACTATTTTCCCTAAGTTGGAAAGGTTTTTACTTTCCTAACTACTCAAAAAAATGAACCAAACATAATAATGTAAATTTTAGGAAAAAGATTACTTTCTTAAGCAAAAATCCATGCTAACCAAACAAGGCCTATGTTTATTCTAAATTGAGGAAATCTTAAAGTCACATATGGGCTGATATTTTTATTATTTTATACGACTCATGCGTTGTGCCCACTAATGTTTTCCATGTCATTCTATGGTCTCAGTTAAGTTTGTCCCTTTTTTATGATCAAGTCTCTTTGTTGGCTAGATATCCATCTTCGTCTCTATTCGTCTTCCGTTTGCTAGACTCGTAATTGAACTTCAAAAAAATGTTGCGAATACCATATTGGTGTTGATGCTAAATTTGGTTTTGGTATAATATTATATTGGTATCGATCAATATAGAGTACCATTTCAAGTAATATTTAAAATACATGCAAATGATCTCTGAATTTTTTTAAATACAAAATAGTCTATTAGTATATTATACTGTATCCTTTATAATTTTATATCAACCATATCTCAAAAAATCATAATAAAAGAAATTTAAAATAAAAATAATTTATTTATTTTTATTAACATTATTTTTCAAATATTTCATATATAAAAATAACTACAATTAATATAAAAATATCATTTAAATCTTCATATAAACATAAAATTAAGAACAACACAAAGTATTTAAAATATTATAATTCATCATATAATAAATAATAATTACAACAAAATCATCAAATAAAAATAAATATATATCCATTACTTTTAACAATTACAATTTGCAGCAAGAGTTCATGCCGAAGAACCAAAGTGAAGTTCAAAACAAAAATATTTACAATTACATTGCATATATAGAATTTAACATATACATCAAATATAAATGAATTAAAAGAAGAGGATAAGCAAAAACCTAGAACTTCATTCAATTAGATACAAGCTATAACTGCATTAATCCTAATTCTCAGTTGGTACAAAATCCTCCTCATTGAGAGGAGCCTCCTCATCACCATCATTCAAATTCATTGTAACAAATGACATGTCAATACTTTCCCATCTAAGATTATCTTCGAAGTCACTCTTATCTATTAAACCTAGTTCCTCATAAATCTCATCTGCCAAAAGATCGATATTATCAATGTAAATTGGATCTATTAAACTACTTATTCTATTAAGAGTCTTAGTAAACAATAAAATTAAATTGTTGAAAATTATAAGAAATTATATCTAACTTAATAACTATAATAATATACCTTTCTCGAAGCTTTAAATTGTATCGAACAAAGAATAAGTCATTCAATCTTTTGTGCTTCAATATATTTCTTTTCTTGGAATGGGTGAATTTAAATATGCTTCAATTCCTTTCACAACTATTGCAATCGCATGTTGACTTAGAATTTGGATTGCAAACCTTTTTAATTCTGAAATACCACTTCCTCCCACTAAGAAACTGGAAGTCGTAAGACAACAAAAGTAGTGTTATAAACAAAATAAAGTGATGATTAATTTTCAGCATGTAATAAAAGTGAAAAATATATACTAGATTAAGTTTTTCTCTTTGACAAATAGCAATTGATATCTTAAAATCCCCAAAAACTTCCTTGTAAATCTCCATTTATAAGGTTAGGAGATCTTGCATCATCTCATGAGCAACAACTGTTATAATTCTTAATAACATTCCCTATTAACTTCAACTTCATTTGTAAATTTTGGTTTAAAATAAACACTAGGATTAAAAAATGCTCCAACTGCAAACAACATAGAGTAAAATTGCCTTTCTCATCTCTCATTGATAACTATAAGTTAAGGTGTATACCAAAAAGGCTTATTTTTTATATCGGCCTTGATTGCTTCCTTCTCCCTCTCCACAGCATCATAAAAATAACCCATTATTGCCTTTTTATCACGTTAGCTAGGTGAAGTGCCCCTAATAAAGGCTTACAAACTTGAATGAAAAATAATTCTGGAAGTACCCAATCTAGCAATAGACCTAACATGCTAAGATGCAACCCACTTATCACTTGTAAACAACTCTCTCAACTCTTTTTTCATCATAATAAAACACTAAAGTGATAAGAAATTTGATGCAAATCTTATAATAGTAGGATGACACATATTCCTATCATTAGTGAAATCCTTTTTCATTAAATTCAAAACCTATACACAATTGTAGATGAACTTGGTCACCTTTTTTGCTCTATGCACTATCTCATCAATAATAAGAAAATACTTAACAACCCTATATTTTCCAACATTAAGTCAATGCAATGTGTAGCATAAGGTGTCTAATTAAAAGAATTGTACTTTCTTTGTAATCTTCTTCCAGTCGTTTCATAAGCAGAATCATTTTTAGTTATGAACTGGACAATATTTTCTGGCCCTACTTCATTCACAATTTAATCGAATATTTCAAATAAAGTATCAGCATTCCTGATAAGGCGATGCACATAAATAAACTTTAAAAACATCGAGCCCTTTCTATAATAAGCCAAAAAATTAATAATAGACTCATGTCTTCTATTTGTCCAACCATCACACATAATTGTACACCTAAAAGTAGCCTAAACCATTCTTCTTTCATCCAAATAACTTTTAATTGCATAAACAGAACTACTCAAAAGTTTACCTCTGTAGTCATCAATTGTAGGAGCTTTGTATCCCAGATCATAAGAGGTTATAACATTTATCATAGGATGATAATAATAAGACTAGGAAGCATTGAATGTTGTACTTGAATCATACCATTGTCTAGCAATTGTGATATCCACTGTGTGAGTCTCAACTCTTGATTCTAGGGCATTACGAATTGAAGGCTAAGCTCTAGGAGTTGTTCGTGGTATAAAAAATTTGACATTTGCCTTCTTCTTTTTCTAACATTAAGTCTAAAAACAACATTCATTTCTTATTGGGTAAGAATACTACCACCTTCAATATTTCCACTATCATCATAAACACCAACAAGCGAACTTCCACTACTAATTTCATAATTTAATCTCTCCCTTCTATCTTTCTCATGTTAATAATCTTCAAGCAAAGTCTTCACTTTTCATTTCATATAATGACTTACTTTTTTACAAGGTTCTACATCTTTTTAACCTCAACTAAATGCTTCTTTAATCTAGTGATTCCTACATCTTGTTACAAAACAAGCAAATGGCATTGTTCTCCATATTGGGGACCAATGCAGTGTAAGCCTAAGCTAGATCATTATATCTTCTTAAAGCGGCTGAAATATCAAGAGTACTTGAACTTTATTCCATTTATCTGTAACTTAAAAGTTCAAAATAACACAGTAACACAATATTCATATACATCTTATATAATATAACTCATTTGTATGATTACATCATACTCAATTCAATTTCATCGAACACAATTCACCAATAAGTTAAAAATTATCAATTTAAGTATTCAACATACATAATTACACAGTACACATATAAATCTTACATAATATAATATAATATGATTTCATTCAACCACAAACTAAAGACATAAACTGACAACTATAACATATTCAACTTCAACCATAACTCACAACTACAAGTTTACAACCTACATTATGTAATCTCATAATCTAATTATAAACTAATATATTTTGTTTACTTATACAATTCAACTTGTAATGCTTATAATTAGTTTGTTTTTTAAACTAATTTTAATCAACATTGATACTAAAATTCTAATTCCCAACTTTAATTTATCATTATTTCACTCACCGATTTTAATCAGCATTCTTAGTTTCTTATCCAAATATTCCAATGCATTAATTTTCGTCATAAATTCACAATGCCTAAATTACATTAAAATTGAACCAACTCACATAAAAAATTCCAAGTTTCAAATCTAAAGTTTTCAATGCATTAATTTTCTTTATAAATTGACAATTTCTAAATTGCATTGAAATTGAACTAACCTATAAAAATAATTCCAAATTTCAAGTTCAAAATTTTCAATGCATAAACTTTATTCATAAATTGACAATATCTAAATTACATTGAAATTGAACCAATTCACCAAGTCAAACAAATAATTCGATCTTTCAAGTCTAAATTTCCCAGCTCACACAAATAATTCCAACAATCATAAAACGCACATATATAACCAAATATAATGCAATTACAATTCAGAGAAAAAACACCAAAAAATATCAGAAAATGCAATTAATATTTTGGTCGGTTTGGTTTAGTTTTAGTCGAGTTGGTTTTGGATCTGGATATAGAAAATTGAAATTCTAGATTTACACTCTATATTCTACAAATGCTCTAGGCGGTGGATGGTTGGAACTTGGAATCAATAGAAAGTAGTTGGGTCATGGGTGGTTGGTAGTGTGTAGTGTGTAGTGTGTAGTGTGTAGTGTGTAGTGTGTAGTGTGTGGTGTGTAGTGTGTAGTGTGTAGTGTGTCGTGTGTAGTGTACAGTGTGTATTGTGCAGTGTGTGAGGACTGAGGAAGAGACGATGGCATTATGTGTGGGTTGTGTGTGTGTGAGCCGTGACTATAAGGAAGTGATCATGGTGGGGTATTGCTGAGTGCATGGTGGAGAGTCATTGAAGAGGAGAGTTGCTTGAGAGGAGAGATCGAGAGGGAGAGTGAGAGAGAAATGAAAAATGTGAAACAGTGAGAGCGAGAATCCGACAGAGACATCCTTTGGGGGGGGGTCAGGTAAGTTAGTTTTTTTTACAAAATGTTCCTTCAACTTTCTGAAGTTTACAATACCAGTTGGCATTTTAAATATTAGTCAGTACTATGTGAAATCGTCAGTATCAACTAGTATCGACAGTTGATACTAATGGGCCTCGTTTCGTACTATTTTTTGGTCAGTACAATACCTTCTGGTTGGTATCGACAGCTATGGTACAAAACTCTAAATGTTGCTTGGAACACTACCTCTTCTCGTACCCATAATCATGCCCTCACTCATTCCCATCGTAATACCTATCATAAGATTAGAAGGAGCCTCAAGAACACTCGTATCAACTCCAGAACATGTTCCTATAGCCTTATCCATTGTAATAGTCTATGTAACAACAAATCTAAGCCATCAGTTCTCTATTATTTTCTCCTTACAATTAAGGGCATCAAAATCAATTCCAATGTCTAATATTAGATTGATTTTAGCTACATATATGAGCATGTTAGATCTTTCTTATTAGACGATCAATATCCACTCAACTCAAGGATTTGACAAACTCTACTTTAATTAAAATATTGGGTAAATTAATTTGAAATTTCTTGTAATTTGGAGCTTTTTCATGTTAGTTTCTAATTTTTAAAAATTATTATTGATATTATTAAAAATTAGTAAAAACCCACATCCAGATGTGTTCACATTGGCCAGTCTTTTGGAAAGTGTGCATGACCAGACCATTAACCTAGTCTTTGATTTTTCCTTGGCTAAAGTAAGTGTGGTTACTAACCACATAAAATATGGAAGAGTTACCTATGAAACTACATATATGTTCATCCCTTGAGAATGTAATTTACTAAAGCCAACTGCCCAGTTCTAGTTTGAACCCTTCCTTACAAAGCAATTAGGGTTATAAAGCTCTACTGCAAGAAAGAACTTCCATTGTTGGATTGTGAAGGAATAAGTCTAGTTATACTTTGTTAAGCATTTTGTGACACCATTAAAACTACCGGCGAAGATGTAAAAAATAGAGGTTGGTTTTATTTATGAATTTAGAGATTAAAACAACCTTTAATTTTCAGGTAACATAGGCAAGATTAATGGGTCTGTTTTGTTAGTTAAGACACTGATAATATAAAACCTATGAAAAATAATAAAAAATGATAGTCTATCTAATTTTAATATAATCTAAGTTTTTAAGAAAAACATTTTCACAATATTAGGATTTTGTTGGACATCAAGTAATAACATTAACATTAATAAGATTGACAAAATCATTCAATCAATGTCAAACTATTCAAACGATATAGATGATTGAAAGATAAATTGAAGATATAATCTTAATATGAAAATTATCTTATATAGAGGTAAAAATTATAGAACAAACCAATAAGAAAAATCCACTAAATAAAAAATAGCAAGATACAAACATTTAAGAATTTGAGCCATTAACTCTAACTTAAGAATATCTCACAAAACAACAATAATCTCTAATCACTTTAAGATTGAATACAAATTGACACACACGCATGCACACACATGCACACACACACACACCCCAATACTACTTCTAAACTAATCATAGAATTTAAAACCTAAAAGAAATTGTAGCTCAAGAATGTTATTTAGGGTCTAAAACACTTCTTTCGTTAAGTTTCTCCATCTCATGCAACTTTTGCCTTTTAACAAGCCTTTTAATTTGCGAAATATAATGGTCTTATACCATACACAGTCACCTATACGACCACATTTAGTGATTGTATCCAACTTTGAAGTCTCAAAACTCAACATCCTAAAGATATACAATTTTAATAACTTATATAGTTAGTACATATAGTCCTGCCCATTAACTACACAGGTGTATCTAACTCCACATAGGTGTGTCTATCCTCAAAGTGCTGTTATTAAACCCTATACAGTGACAAAGACTCAGGGTCATTCATACGAACATGTCCACTATTGATATGGATGTGTGTAACTCGAACATAGGAGTGTACTCTAGAAATAGCTTTCAATCATCAATTTTTTGCCTTGAATCTACCTGGTATTTGTTCCTTTTGATCTATAAAGACAGTTAAGGCCTTTAATGCACATATCTAATGGTATTGGAAAAAAAAGTCTATAAAATGGGGCTATTCATACAATACTCTCTCCTTCTAGCCCATTTTCAGAGGAGAAATTTACCACCCCATTAGCATCTATCCACTTTGACATGTGCTCCATAGCAAGAAAAATGTAAGTCTTTCTGAAAGAATGGAAAAAAGGACCCATAAATCTATTCCCTATATGTAAAAAATTTTACAAACCAAATTGTTTGTAAGTAGAATTTGATCACTCAATCGTAAGCTACCTATTTTTTGGCTAAGATCACAAGACTTACAAAACATATAAGCATCATAATATAATATAGTCTAAAATAACCCATAGTAAAGTGCTTTACGGGCTATCCTCTTTAGACCAAGTGTCCTATATACACAGATGAATGAAAAAAATTCAAAATGTAGGGAACTTTATCATCCAACACTAATTTGATCCTATAAAAATTTTTAATTACAAGGTTTATCATATACATAAAATTTTGCCTCTGTTTTGATTTTATCTTTCTGAACTCTAAATAAATCACTAAGTAAGGACTTAGTAACTAAGAAATTTACTATGTCAGTTTAATAAGGGATTACCTGTTGGATGACAAAGATATTCTCATCTAAAAATTCATCTTGAAGCTTATCAAGAGTGGAGTTAGGAGTTATCTAAGTGAGGAGATCATAAACCATAATTTTCAGCTCTCTTTTTGTCACATATCTCTATGTTAAATTCTTGTAGGATGAAATGCACTAAATTAACTTTAGTTTGACATTCTTCTTTGTTAGTGAAAATTTTAGAGGTATATGGTTTGAGTAAATGATCACCTTGGTGTCTAATAAATGGGATTAAAATTTTTCTAACCCAAAAACTACTGTAAAATGCTCCTTTTCATCATAGAATAATTCTTTTGAGTGTCGTTAAAGGGCATAGAGGCATAATTTAAGACATGTGGCACCTTTTCCACTTTTTGACCTAAAAGCACTTCAATTGCATTGTTGTTATTGTCCACTTGAGCTAATGTGGACAATAACAACAATGCAATTGAAGTGCTATAGTGAGTCATTGCTTAAGCTCATTAAATGTCACTTTGTACGACTCATCAAAATCAAAATCACTTATTTCTAAAGTAGCTTACCAATAGGTTGATTGATATTTGAAAAGCCCTTGATAAAATAGCAATAGAAACTTACATGACTAAGAAAATAACGAACTTCTTGTATACTTATTGAAAAAGGTAGAGATTTTATGACATCTATCTTAAATTTATCAATCTTAATTCCCTTAGAAGACACTATATAACCTAAAATTATGACTTGATCAACCATAAATATCATTTTCTATAATTCAAAACCAAATTGTTTTTAATGAAACGTTTTAGCAATTTTTTATGGTTGACCAGGCATGTTTCAAAGGACTCACCATAAACGGTAGGATTATCCATAAAAACTTCTATTCTATACTCCACATAATTAGAAAATATACTTGCCATGCACCTTTAAAATGTTGTTCGTGCATTGGACTTCCTAAATGACACCCTTCGGTAAGCAAAAATGACAAAGGGACATATGAAAGTAGTCATAATAAGAATGAGATTTTAGCAAGTCTTTCTAGCATTTGGTCATTAAAAAGAAACAAAAAAATATTTTCTAATAATTGAGTTTAACTTCCTATAATTTATACAAACCTGCCACCTATTTTGAATACAAGTGGGTACTAACTCACCATCAATATTCTTTACTTTGGTTACTCTAGTTTTATTTGCAAACAACTAAATTAAACTTACCCAATTCCTAACCTATATAGGATAAATTATCCTAGCATCAACAAGCTTCAAAATTTCCTTTTTTAACCACCTCCATCATAGGTGGATGTTGGGGCTACCTTACCTCTTTAGCTTCATCCTATAATAAAATTCAATTCGTATAAATTGATGGACTAATGCCTTTTAAATAAGTCACTATCTAGTCAAGAACTTCCTTATAGTTTCTTAAAACTTAAATGAAATGTTACTCCTATAAAGAAGTAAGGTTACTATCGATAATTATAGGCAAAGTGTTTTGCTCACCCAAGAAGGCATGTTTTAAATGGTTAGGCTAGTTTTTCAACTCTAACGCTAGTGATTAGACCAAAAAGGGGCAATTTTGAGAAATCAAGTGATTTCTTGTTATCTTCACAAAAGTTACTTATCCCACCAAAATTTTAGACTTTTTCAGGCTCTACAACATGGCATCTAACTTAATGGAAACTGTAAAAGTATGAGTGAGCTACTATGAAATAAAGGGATACATCTTGCTATTACGAATTATTTAAAGCTCATCATCCCAATGCAAAGAAAAATATTTTGCACCAAAGTGTCAATGAATTCAAGAAAACAACAAGTCATTCATTATTAGGAAAATTTTAATGAAATCATAAATGTTAAATTTAATTACATCATCACCAAACTCCATAGTTAAAGACTTATCACGAACATCAATTATAGTTCTAGAGCTTTTTAAAAATGCTCTTCCCAATAAGATTGGTATTGAAGATGAAACATCCTCACAGCCAATATGTAAGACATAAAAGTCAATTCGAAAAACCATGTTATCTACTTAAACCAAAATATCTGCTAAAAATCCCTTAGGATAAGCAGTAGAATGATCAACTAGTTAGATTATTACGTCGATTTCTTTTAAAGGCCCCATATTCAAAGACTTATAAACAAAGTGAGGTATGAAATTAATTAATGCATCTAAGTCTAAAAAATTTCTTTCAATTCTAAGACCAATTTTACAAGGAGTAGTGAACATACATGGGTCTTTGCACTTCAATGGCAACTTTTTTTGAAGCGCAACAGGCATATTCTCTCCCAAATGCGCCCTTTTCATAATCATCACTTAGCTTTAGCTTTGAGTGCATGATTCCTCAAGAATTTTTGCATAGTAAGGGATTTGTTTAACAATATCAAGTATAGGAATGTTTACCTGCACCTAGTGAAAATTCACTAAGATCTCTTTCTCTTGCTCCTCCTTCCTTAATTTGGTAAAATGACTAGGAAAAAGGGGAAGCACAATCATTTTTGACAGGCTATAATTTGGTTATGCCCCTTTTTATTTTTGTGGCTATTTTGGAACTTCTTTCTCCACTTCTTATTTAATTTCTCTCTTGGATACCTTTGCATTTGACTTTTTTAATCCCTTACCACTTTACAATATTATAGCCTTAACACTTTGCTTGGGATTCACCTTCTTTTAAGAAGAAAGCTTTTTAAAATTTTTTGCCTCTGAGTAGTTAATAGTATCATCATTTATCTCACTTGATTTTCATGTTTTTGGATGCTAGCTTAACTATCTTGTTGAATTGCAAAGTGATAATAGCCAAAGACTTAACTATATTCTTCAAAGAAGTGTTAACTTTAGATTTTTGTAACAGTTGTTGTCTAGGAACATATGGTCACTTATAATATTGAGAATTTGGGGTTGTCTACTATTTTTTAGAGTTCCTATAACACAAATTTGGATGGTTGAGCCAATTAAATTATAAGAATTTAGAAGTAAGTCATACTTCCCTTAGGGTGTCCAGGAAGACCATCCATAATATTGGCTTGTTCCACATAATCTTCTTGGAAGGTAGGAATGCATTAGTGGGATGACCTTAACCTCTTCCTTCATTACTACTGCAGGTTGTAGCACAAAGATGTCAAATCCTCTAATCTGTTCTCTAATGATGATACATTTACCTCATTCACACTCCTTGAGGTATGGTTAGAAGGAAATCCAAATTGTTAATGTCAGAGGCCATTTTTTCTATCAAATCCCTTATAGCTATTGGTGTTTTTTTTCAGTTAGAGCTCCATCACTTGTAACATCTATCATGCTTTTATTAGTTGGTAAAAGGCATTCAATGAAATATTGAATTAAGAGGTAGTCGTTAATTTGGTGATGAGGGTAGCATAAAGCTTTTTAAATTTCTCCTAATACTCATACAGTGACTTGCTATTATGTTGCTAGATACCAAAAATTTCTTTTCTAATGATGGCAACCTTAGAGGGTAAAAAGAACTTCCCCAAAAATAACTTTTCATTTGGGACCATATATTGACACTCCCAGTTTGCAAGTAGTACAATAAGTCATAAGCATCATCCTTGAGGGAGAATGAGAAGGCCCTTAACTTGATTTGCTCTTCAATCACATTTGTAAGCTTTATCCCTATGCAAACCACATTAAATTCCTTCAAATGCTCATAAGGATCTTCTCTTGATGTTCCCTAAAAAGTTGGAAATAAGTGATCTAACCCGATTATATCTCAATGTTTTTATTTTTTTTCTCATATTCGAACATTAATATAATAGGACTATTGTTTATCAGCTGGGGTAGTTTGTTCACATAGCATGCAATTTGTAGGCATTTTTTCTTGTTTCTATGTTAGCACCTTTTGCTTTGTCTTCTTCCTTAATTTCTTAACTGTCTTTTTCTATCTTATGATTGAATAGCAAATCTTAATGTATATACACCTATAAATTCCCTAGTAACAAAACCAAAATTTGGTACTTCCATCATTTACAGTCAAATTAAAGCTAACTTCTGCAAAATAGATATAGTAAGTGGAGAGTTGGATCGTTCTTGTGAGGAGTCTGATAGTTAGTAATCATGCTAAATTAAATAAACAATGAAGGGGGCTTTGAATAAATAAGATAGAGAAGATCAAAATTAAATTAAATCACTTAAAAGAAATTATGATAATAAATCAATGTCAACTAACCTTGGTTTAGGACCATCTCTATTGTTGAACTAGTATTAATCATTGATACAAGTTAGTTTTAGTTTACTAACAAGTATTTATTAAAGTTTTTCTATTATTACTCTTATATATGTAAGCAAGTAGAAATATGTATTATATTAACTCTAATTAACTAAGAACATAGATATAATCCTAGGTTTAATTAATTAATATCATTAAGAATAAAGAACATTGATGAATATGACAATATATATATATATAATGTATATATAGCCCAGATAAATATTCTTCACATAATTCTTGCTCCTAATATAGTGATTAGTAATCCTAATCACTACTTTCGATCAGAAATACTAATCATCAATTTTTCCAACCCTGCTAGAGATTGAACCAGTAGGCAACCAATTGCATACCCTAGCTATCAATTAACATAATCATATAAATAAAGCTGACAGGCCCCTTTCTTAATGACTAGGTGACTTGCTCGGCACCCTATGAAAACCCTCCAGTCGATATCTAATCCAACTGGAAAGTTCCCTTAGATCTAAGCCTTTTCCTTTTTCTTTAAAATATTTTAAAATCAATATAAAGGAAAAAAGAAATAATTGCGGAAGTTTTTAAAAGTAACCTTCATTAAAAATTTGACAGCATAACAAATGTTATTCAATAAAATAAAAAATTTTAGGTTCATAAAAAGCAATTCAAAACACTTCTATCGACTTAACCAAAGCACCACTGCTACTTTTGGACTTCAAGTCCATTCAAAAACAATCGTAAAGGGTCAAACACATGCTTAGTTAAAGAAAAGAACATTTATAAATGACCATATTTTCATAAAACCAAGATCAGGACATACTTACGAAGATCATGAACTATATGTCGTAAAACATTTACATTCTATCTTTATTCAAAATTTGTTCAAAACATATTCATGATTATGCAACACATATAAAACAAAAACACAAGCAAAACTACCTACACAGCTGCACGTGACAAAGGTAGCTAATTAAATGGTGGAGTCTTGGTTACTGAAATCCTTGAGTGTGGACCTGGAAGGTTAAAATTTAAAAAATAGAACAAAAAATAAAAGGTAAGCTAAATGAGCTCAATGAGTGTTATGATATCCATTCAAAATGTTTATACAAACATTAACCTCCATAAAGAACAAAAATATTTTTCTTTTCTTTTCAAGCAATAACCAATGTTTTGATATGACAAATTCATATAATCAATGCACATGTAAAGCACAATTGAGTTCCTCTTTTCTTGTAAGGTAAATAGAGATGGCAATTGATAGTTTCATGAACGTTCACTACAAGAAAATGAACGAATAGCGGCGGAAAATTTCCGATGGAAACATTTCCGTCGGAAACTAGCGACGGAAATAGTCATTCCGTCGCTAAAATGGGTACGTTTTCGATGAAAAAAAATTACCGTCGGCATAGAATTTTGTTACTAATTTTTCCTACGAAATTTAGCGACGCCACCATTAAACCGTCGGAAAAAAATACGTGAAACTTTTGCGCATTTTATTACCTATGGCAAAACACCGACGGTACCGATACGGTCGGTATTTATACCGACGGAAGCGTTTACAGCGTCGAAAACTTTTCCAAAAAGTATGATTGCCGACGGTACTAAATATTCCGTTGGTGATGTTCAAACAAATCACCGACGGACAATGTCTGTCCGTCGGTGAATTTGAAGCAACCTCACCGACGGAAACATTTTTCCGTCGATAGAGCTTCTTCTAGATCGCTTCAGTACCGACGGAATACATTCCGTCGGTATTTGAATGCTGGGGGCAGGAATTTTACCTCGAGTTTACCGACGGAATTACCCATTCCGTCGGTAAATGTCGGCACACGTCGATAACCGTGCGCGAGTTACCGACGGAATGGGTGATTCCGTCGGTAAAGTCGCGGCTATATATAGCCGTCCCCCGTCCCCCATTCCTTCACCACTCCCATTCCTTCACTACTCTCACTTGTCTTCTCTGAAGTGGATTTTCCTCTGAGCTTCTTGAGGTAAACTTTGTTATTATTGTGTTATTTTTTTATATGAAATGCATGCTAT
>JAOSBN010031972.1:0-16239 GCA_027563595.1 Erythroxylum suave
AGGAATCTATAACAATGTAATCAAACTTGACAATGTAAAACAACTCCCTTTTGAAGCCCATCAAACTCAAGCCATCGTTACATCTTTAAGAGGAAATGGTGTTCAGCCAAGCATCACTTTGGGAGCACTTACTACTGCAAAAACTCCATCAGCATCCATGCCGGCAGCAACCAGGTGAGAGCAACGATTAGAAATGAAGAAGATCGGTGATGGATGAAGGTCAGGAGTGAAAATGTTGAGTGTTTCTGTCGGCTCTCCACTCCCGAATGTGTTTTTTGTCTTTCCTCTCTCCATGTCCATCCCCGAATGACCTAATTTAGCATGTTTTTAAATGTAGGGTCACGGGTCGTGTTGGAACAATGAGAGAATTTTCCAAATATAGTTCAACGTTTCACCACAGCGACAGATGGGCTCACTGCGGTGTTACGTCTTTCCTGGATACTTTTCCACGGCGTGGGAATTAATCTTCGCTACGGTAAGCTTTCCTCGTAAGTTTCACCTATTCTTTGTTCTTCTCCACGATAACAGATGGGCTCACTGCGGCTTTCTTCTCTCGGAGGCTATCTCCTGGTGACTTTAATTCAACATGTTGACTTCCTTCTCCTTGAGCATCCTACAATAAAAAGAAATAACAATTTGCAGTATCAATTGTTCTTGGAAAACTTAAGAGATGCAATTAATACCAATTGTGAAAATTTTTACTATCAAATTGCATTAAATGAAAGTGCACACTCAAAATTAATTTCTGCACAAAATCAAAAATTAGGAGTCGAAAAGCATAGTAAAGGCCATAAAAGTGTTGCCAATTTAGATAATAAACTTGGGCTCAATCAGAAATCTTAGGTGAGGCACAATTCAATTAACATGATAGGAGGAGATAAGATAGGGAAAAAGTGATCTCTAATTGTTAAAACATAAATTCCAAGTTTCTGCACTTTTTCTTTATCATTTGTTCATTGTTAATTATTTCATTTAGTTTAATTTTATTCATTGTTAGTTGTTTGATTTAGTTTAATTTTTTAGTTTATATTTATTAAAATTGGATCTTAAACAAAGTAGTTTGAACTAAGTAACATCTAAACATAATCTCTGAGAGATCGATATCTATTATTTACCATAAGTTACACCCCATATACATACAATTTGGAGCATAAAACTAGAAAATTGGTTTTGCAATCAACAACATTCCTTTAATTGAAGCATACAAGGCGATAATCCATCCTTGGGAAAACATGTTTTTATCCTTTACAGCTAGGCTCACTCTCTTCAATTTTTTCTAAAATAATGTACATGTGCATTGGAGTGCTCTTCTCATTATTCCTAACAGAGTCATCAAAGAGCTTGAAAGGTATATCGAAGCTTTCTTATGGTCCAATAAAGTAGAACATTCTAAAAGGAAAAAGTTAAACGGACGAGATATTTATGCCAAACAAGATGGGAGGACTAGGAATCATCCCCACCTCTTTTACACAAAAATTCCTCTTAAGCCAAAGGATTCAGAGATTACATAATGACAAAGGAGCACTTTGGATAAATAAATCAATATAATTTACCTAAAACTAAGAATTTGTGGCAACTGGAAACCAACAGGTGTCACTCATGGTACTTCTCATATGTGTTAAAGGTAAGAAACCTCTCATACCATTGGATCCAGCATATGCTAGGGAATAGGGGAAAAGTCTTGGTTTTGGTATGATAACTGGAATGAACATAGTCCTTTATTCACCAGAAATGATCTCCTACATCTTAAAACCACATTCCACATCTAATAAACCATATTCCTTTAAATTTTAAGGTCTCCTTACTTACAATGTTTGGCTTTGCAACTTTAAATACTCCTTTACATTATCCAATTAGCTTCCTCAGATTCTTTAATTGCATAGAGGAAGAAAAATCATTTGGATAGCTAAAACCAATGGGTATTTCACAAATGAGTCTTATTATAAGATTTATAGAACTAATTAGCAGATTTTACCATGGTATGAGATAATATGGAAACATACGTTGAGCCATAAAGTTCCATTGATTAGTTGGATGGTTATGGAAAATAGGATCATAACTAAAGGTAGGCGATTTGGATCTTTTAATCCCATTTGTTTCCTATGCAAAGAAGAGGAAGAAAATAGGAGTCATCTCTTTTTTAAGTATAAATTCTCTAAAGTTATTTATAATAGAGTGTTACATCTCCTAAAGGTGAAGTGTGAAGCATACGATTGGAATGTAAATGTAGAACCGGTTACCAAATAGGTCAAGGATCTCAAACAAAATGGTGAAATGCTCAAAACATCTTTTACTACAACTATTTATACATTATAAAGAGAAAGGAAAAACAAAATACAAAGGGGAAGCTATTAGGAAATATCAATTAGTTGGGAGCAATATAAACTGAAGAGATTAAGATAGCAACGAATGCAAGAAGCAAAATCACACTAGGCATAAAGATCATATCGAATCTACGACTTTTCTAATTGGTTCCCAAGTCTTTTACGATAAACTAATATTTTTATGTAAAACACCCCATGGCAATTATGTAATAGATTATACTAGAGTTTTAATTAATTTTTTTTCATTCATCCTCCAAAAACTAAATATTTGGATTTTACATAAATTTCTCAACATATTGGAGATGACTTTTTATTTACGATCAGAGATTTTCAACCCATGTCCCTTTTCAACTATCATTTGACTGATTAGTACATTGATAGCTGTGTTTTACATGATATTCTAGGGTGAAATTTGTTATGTATTTAGTGAGAAATTGGGTGTTGAGTGTGCATTTAGGGTTTAATATTATTAGTTTGTGTGATTAAGTGTTTTTATGGGTTAGTTTGAATCTTTGAGCTTAATTATTATATTTTTGAGGTACCTTGATGTGTGTGTTAGTGTTGCAGGGTAAACGGGGAAGAATGGTGAAGATTCGAAGAGTTTCGGGCCAAAAGACATAGACCACGATTGTGCACATTGGTCACTATCGTGACAAAGAAGGAAGAGCTAGCAGCAGCTAAGCCAAAATCGTGCACATTAGGCTACGATCGTGATAGAGAGCATCTAGTCAAGCCATGATCATTCATATTGGGCCATGATCGTGATAGAAAGGTTAACGCATCAGCCGCGATCATGTCCTGTGTGAGGATGACACGAAAACTTAAGTTTTGGAAGATTTTTCAGACTGTTTCAACCCTAACTTTGACCTAGGGCTAGCTTAAAATAAATAGAACATGATATGACAGCCACCAGCAATCTTTGGAGAGCCTAGAGAGTTGTGTCAAAGAGTTTGATTTCATCAATTACAAGATATACCTAGAGAGAGATCAAGAGATTGAGGAAGGAGACAAAGGAAGAGAGACACAAAGACAAGTTAGAGATGACATACTTCTTGGAACAGGTGGTTTCCTACCGCCACCGCTTTCAAAATTCTGTTCCCGATAGCATTTTCCATATATTTTAGTTTTATTTATGTATAGAATCGAAATAGGATTTGAGAATCACTGTGTTGAATATTGAGTTTACGTTTATACTCACCTTTGGATCCTAATTTTTGAGATTAAAAAATTTAATTGATTGTGTTTCTTTATTGATTTAATTATGACTTAAATTCTGTTCTTACTAATTTGACAAAAGACTGAGAGGGTGAGACCGGTAAAAATCATCGATTTAGGGTAGTGAGAGTTGGATGAATCGATAGGTAGATAATTTAATCAAACTGGTAGTCTTGTAATGAGAGATCGAGCATAGATTCCCAGTAGGCTAATAGACAACTTAGCATTAATTTAGGTTTTGGGTCAATCACGAATCGAGAGATTGAGATTCTATAATTTAAACTAGGGATCATCAAGTAGGGTTAAGAATTATAACTCGAGAGAGAGTAATCCACCCTAAGATCATCTAGGCCCATTAAATCAAAAATTACATAATTGTTTAGATTTTCTTTAGTTTCAAATTAAATCCCCCTTCCTCTCACTTGGTTATTTCTAGGTTGATTTCGGATTATTTGTGTGAGTTTGCTATTTTACAACTCTCTACATTTTAAATTCTTATATTTAATTGTTGATTGATTTAATTTCTGTATTAGTTATTTGTTTAGAATTATTGTAGTTTAGAGCAACCTTAGATTTTAGGACTAGTTTTCCTTCCTCATGGGATCGACACCTTAGGCACTACACCAATGAATTGTGTACTTACGATAATTAACAAGGTTATAAATAGTAAAACATAGCGCGACTAACCTTAAGTGAACAAGTTTTTGGCACCGTTGCTAGGGAGGGCAATTTAAGTCTATAGTTTAATGAATTAGAGTAGCTTTTAGTTTTTATTTTTAGTTTCTATTTCATTCATTTATTTTAGGAATTGTTTTTTTGCATGAACATATGAGTCATAAGGGGTTCGAGTCATGTAGTAGAGGTGATAGATTTATACATAACTTGATTAGAACAAATCCTTAGGAAAACTCGGCAAAAGGAAGAAGAAGAGATCAAGAAATCACAAATGGTTAAGGAATTTCAAAGGAATATGGATCAAGAAGTTACCTTTGGGAGTCAACAACAGACAAACCTCATGGACTTTATGAGGCTAGGTTTTAATCCAAAAAACCAAGGAGTGGCTAGACTGCCTGTTCAAGCGATCTCATTAGAGATCAAGTTAGCCCTCCTGAACAAGCTTCAGCAGAACCTCTAATTTTATAAACTAATGAATGAAGTTTCAAATGCACACATTATAAATTTTCTCGAGATTTATGATACCTTCCGGTATCACCAAATGTTTGAAGATGCAATTAGAATTAGGTCATTTCCCTTCACTCTTAGAGATAGAGTGAAGGCTTGGTATCATTCACCCAATCCTGCTAATATTATGACTTGGGAGCAGCTGGTACATGCCTTTCTTAATTAATACTTCTCGTTCACGAATACCACAAAGATAATATAGGAAATCACTTATTTCCAACAAGATGACGGGGATTCAATTTATGAAGTGTGGAAGCATTACAAGGACCTATAGAGGAGATGCCCATACCATAACCTACCCAAGGAGTTCCTACTGTAGTCGTTCTACAATGGAGTGAACCCACATACTAGAGGCACCATTGATTCAGCGTGAAGAGGATCTTTAACGAGGAAGATGGTCGATGAAGCATAAGAGCTGATAGAAGAGATGGCCAGTAACAGCTGGTTATAGGCGAGTGAGAGAATTAGGCAACCTACCACATTTAGAGAGCAGAAGGGAGTTATCGCAGTTAATCAGATGATAGAGATGCAAGCTAAAATTGAAAACTTGACATAACCACTCAGCAACATAAAGGCAACATCCTTAGCTCCAGTTAAGGTTATACAGTTGAAGTGTGAGTTATGTAGGCAATTGGATTATGATACTGTAGACTGCTACCTAATGAGAGAGGACAACCAGGAGAAAGAAATATATATAAGGGTTTAATTTGGACGAGGAGGGGGTAATAATCCCTACTCCAACACATATAACCTCGAGTGGAAGAATCACCCCAACTTCTCTTGGTCAAGTAATAACAATGGAGGGCAATTCAAACCTCAAGGGCAACCGAGCTTCCAACAGGATAAAGCAAGCTTGATGGAAGCCAAATTGGAAAAAATTCTAGATAAGCTTGAAACTTTAGATGATGCACACAAGAAGTTAGAAGATAAATTTGAACAAGTCACTAAGAACCGTGCATCTTCCATTCATAATTTAGAAGCCCAAATGAGTCATTTGTCAAATGCCTTTTCCATATGGAATTTTGGAAATGTTCCAAGAACTTTAAGAACAAATTCAAAGGAGCAACTAAAGGCTATTAGACTTCAAAGTGGGAAGGAAATTGAATCACCCATAAGGATAAGAAAGGAGCCTACTTAGCTAAGTAAGAAGAATCAAGAAAAGGAGAAAGAAGTGGACATAAGCAGATATCCTCCATATGTTGCACCTCCACCATATCAACCCAAGGTACCGTTTCTTTAACGATTACAAAAGAAGAAGTTAGATGAACAATTTGCTAAGTTTGTTGAGAAGTTATGGATGTTACAGATCAATCTTTCCTATGTGGAGGCATTAGAATATATGTCAAAGTATGCAAAATTTTTTAAGGACATATTATTGAAAACATGTATCTAGGAGGATAATCAGAAGATAGCCCTAACTGGTACTTATAGCTAAATAATTACCGGTCAAATGCCTTCAAAATTTAAAGATCTGGGAAGTTTCACAATATCTTGTGTGGTTAGTCATTTGGAATTTACAAAATGTTTGTGTGATTTGGGCAGTAGTATTAATCTTATGCCCTTGTCAATATTCAGAAAATTAGGAATGGGAGAGGTTAAACCCACATCAATGTTAATTTAGTTGGCTGATCAATCTATTAAAAGGTCGTTGGAGTCATAGAAGATGTTTTGATGTGGGTAGATAAGTTCATTATTCTAGTGGATTTTATGGTTCTTGATTTTGAAGAATATAAGAACTGCCTACTAATCTTAGGTTGACCATTTATGAACACCGGAAAGGCTATATTTGATGTCCACGAAAGTAAATTGACATTGCGAATAGGTGAAGATCAGGTTGAATTCAATATGAATAAGGCCTTAAAACATCCAATAACAAGCAGTGAATGCATGAAAGTTGAAATATTGGATCAAAATTTGTAAGAACAAATCGAGAGTTACATTGCATAAGTGAAATCATTAGAAACATAGGATGAAAATAAACACCAAAATCCAAAATCTAAAGAAGATGATGAGATGGAGAGGACAGATGTTCTAATGCATCAAGATAAATTAGTTTGGACTGAAGCATCCACACCACCATCTTCAGAGAAACCTCTAACATTAGAGCTTAAGCCCTTACCTGTGCACCTCAGGTATAACTTTCTTGGTGAAGGTCAAACTTTACCAATAATAATTTCCAACTAAATGAGTGAAAAACAAGAAAGTAAGTTGTTGGAAGTTGTTAAGCTGCAAATGAAAGACATTGGATGGTAGATTGCTGACATTTGATAAATAAGCCCAAATGTCTACATGCATCGAATAAATTTAGAGGAAGGATGTAGAATGGTAAGGGAGCATCAACAGAGGTTGAATCCTAACATGAAGGAGGTGGTCAAGAAGGAAATCATCAAACTCCTAGATGCAGGGATAATTTATCCCATTTCTGATAGTGAATAGGTCAGGTCAGTGCAATGCATACCTAAAAAGGGGGAAATGACAATGAAAGAAAGAGAAAGTGGAGAAGCAATTTCAACCAGAACAGTCATAGGGTGGAAAGTATGTATAGATTATTGCAAACTCAACACTATGACTAAGAAAGATCACTTTCCCCTCCTGTCTATAGACCAGCTAATAGAAAGGGTAGCTAGCTATTCATTTTATTATTTCAGACTCTACAACACTCCAGCCACATTTTAGAGATGTTTTTTTCAATTTTTGCAATCACAATAGATGGCATAATGAAGGTATTCACGGATGATTTTGCAATTTTTGGAGATTCTTTTGACGTGTGTTTAATTAATTTAGATAGAGTTCTTCAAAGGTGTGAAGAATCACATCTAGTGCTGAATTGGGAGAAATGTCATTTTATGGTACAAGAAGAGATAGTGATAGGGCATAAAACTCACATTAAGGATTCAAAGTCAGCAAAGCAGAGACAAAGGTAATAGAGAAACTCCCACCACCAAGTAATGTAAAAGGTGTGCTAGAATTCTTAACTCATACTGGGTTCTACAGTCATTTCATCAAAGATTTTTCCCAAATTGTAATACTTTTAACAAACCTCTTAGTCAAGGATATACTTTTCGTGTTTGATGATAAGTGTATATCTGCATTCAACACTTTAAAGGAGACATTAATATCAGCACCAATTTTGTCACCACCAAACTGGGCACTACCATTCGAAGTGATGTGCGATGTAAGTGATCAGGCCATAGGTTGCATTTTGGGTAAATGAAAAGACAAGAAGCTACATGCAATTTACTATAACAGTGAGACTCTTGTAGGACCCCAACTAAATTACACCACTACAAAAAAGGAATTACTTGCAGTAGTGTATGCATGTGATAAGTTTTGACAATACCTTTTGGGATTAAAGGTGATCGTATTTACCGACCACGCGGCATTGAAATACCTTTTCAACAAGAAAGATGTAAAACCCAGGTTAATTCCATTGGTGTTACTTTTATAAGAATTTGATTCAGAAGTGAGATATAAAAAAGGAGCAAATATGTGGTTGCAGACCACTTATCCAGACTTGAGGGAGGGGAAAGCAAGTCAAGTAAGGATACTAACGAAAATTTTCCTGATGAAACTTTGATGCTACCCGAAAGCTTAAATACACCCTGGTTTGTGGATATCACCAATTATGTTTCCAGTGGTAAACTTCCATCAGATATCTCTTACCAATAAAGAAAGAAGTTCTTGTATGACTGCAACGGTTATACATGGGATGAACAAACCCCATATAAAGCCTGTGTGAATGTTGCATTCTAGATGAAGAAATGTCAAACATCCTTAAGCAATGTCGTGAAGGGCAGTATGATGGGCATTATGGAGCTAATAAAATGTTGGCTAGGATATTAGAGAGTGGATTTTACTAGCCGTACCTGTTCAAGGATGCACAAACCAATATGGCATAATGCGATTGATTCCAAAGGATAGTTAAGATCTCCAAGAGAGATAAAATGCCTTCATCCAACATTCAAGAGGTAGAAGTCTTTAATGTTTATTGTATCAGAAAATAAAACATGAACGATTTGGTTAAATGGTAGATTTCAAAACGTTTTTAGAAATCAAAACACAGCGGAAGAAAGATAACCAAATCAACATGCCAAGCCATACATGATACAATATATGGAAAAAAAATTATCATAAGAACAAGATGAAGATTATATTACTGATTCCTTTCGCTGCATTTTAACTCCTCGTTATATAATTCTCTCCTTCTTTATCCTTTCTTTCGAATCCTTTCATTTGTCAACGTATCCTATTTTTTTATTGTATCCTCAACCAATCCGATCTACCACTTGTTCTTTTTGGATAAGTTTTTTAACAAGATCCTTTAGTGGGAAAGGAGAAGAAATATTTGGAAGAGATTTTTCTTAGAATAAAGAAGCCAAAGATGAGAAACCTCTCATGAAAATTTCAGCTAACACATGCAAGAAAGGAGAAAGAGTACAAAAAATGCAAGAACACCTCTCTTACATCTTGTCAATTTCGGTTACGCATGAAAAGAAAGAAGAAGTGGAGAGCATCCAATTCATCACTTCGTTCTTTAATCAAACATAAAGAAGCCATTAAATGAGACTCTTCTCATTTATTTTAAGATGGCTTTATGAAAAGATCAATAATATAAAATGAAATGTCAATTTTGGTTTTAGTGATGAAAGAAGGAAGATGATCCATGAAATGCAGCTCTTTAAACTTTAATCAAATGAATGCCAAAAGGTTACAATACATGCCATCATTAAAACACAACCATTAAGCCATTTAATGGTAAGATCATTACTCCATTTAATGACGACAAAGCATGATAAATACCATCTTTATTTAGCAATTCAATGCTAAATGTGCAACTGCACATTTCTCCCTAATAGAATCGAAATTTCACCTTCCATTTCTTTAAGAATTTGTTTTAATTTAATTAACCTAATTAATCAAATTAAACCAAAGTCTAGCCCATTTTTAAATGTTCATTTGGGCTTCTAATTAACCGTTAATTATTGCATGCCCAGCATTCAATCATGGGCTTTAAAATCTCCATTTATATTTCTTACTTTGGTTGATAACCTTCCTTAAAGCTAAGTCGGGAATCTTATTGGACTTAGATAATTCAAGCTCCAATAAGCCCTGAATTAATTTAATCTCATTGGAATTAATTCTATCTTATTAACTAAATTCCATTACACTAAATACAATTAGATGAACTCTTGAATTACTAAATATTATCAGAACACATGTCCAATTGCAGACCCTATTATAAACGTTATTACAGTCATCCACATAATAAAGGGTAAAATTACCGTTTTGCCATTATATTGGTTTTTCCTTCTAGATATCCTGTTTTACTCTATATGGTGATTAACACATAAAATCTCATCTTAGTGTTAAGACTTGATGAGTAGCTAGTCTATCAAACTCCTGGCGTCAGTTTAATCACCAATCTTTATAAAACATCTAGAAGTGATGATATCACTATAAACTCTTTATTTGAGTAAATGTTACTCAAACCAAGAATTATAATGAAACAGATGTGAGTTCACCACATATTAAGATTATGGTCCATAATAAGCAAATGCTAAAATGTATGTTTTAAGATTAAAGTAACAGCTTACTTTATTCATTAAAACATACGTGATTCCAGATTCATTTAATAGTGCCATTATCAATGGTCGACTACTATCTTGATATGAAACTCATGATTCGGTTGAAGTAAACTCCCTTACTTACATGAAGATAAATGAAAACACTACAGTTTAAACTATAATCAAGCTAGTAACTTGATTATTCAACTGTGAATCGATTAATTTAGATTCTAATAATATATATGTTTCCCATATACCTTCATGAATATGTATATTATTAACAAAAGTGTCTTGGTTCCTTATGACTAGTTATATTATAATTTTACAAATAAAACCAAACTCTTTTATTTTATTAATAATAGATGTTTTCATTACAAACCTGCAACTGGAAGAAGATTAAGTTACATGTAACTACATTGCTTTCCAAGGCACTATATTTACATAACTCCATCAATGTTTGGGGCATTGATTTTATGGGTCCGTTGCCATCTTCAATAGGGAACATGTACATTCTGGTGGGGTCGATTATGTCTCGCATTGGGCTGAAGCGTTAGCATCTCCGACCAATGATGGGAAGGTGGTGCAAATGTTCATTAAACATCTATTTAACTAGTTTGGACTGCCAAGTACAATAATAAGTCATGGAGGTGCACATTTTTACAACAAATCTTTTAATGCCCTCCTCAAACGATAGGGAGTACACCACCGAATTGTTACACCTTACCATCCATAAACTAGTGGCCAAGTGGAAGTTGTTAACATAAAGCTAAAACAAATTTTGGAAAAGACAATGAACAACTCCTGAAAAGATTGGGCAGCAAAGCTGGATAATGTCTTATGGGCCTATAGGATAGCATTTAAAACACCCATTGGAACAACTTTTTATAGAATTGTTTGCGGGAAAGCATGTCATCTGCCGGTCAAACTAGAACATTAAGTGTACTGGGTGATCAAAGCAATAAACTTTGATTGGAAGAAAACTGATGAAAAACGTCTTCTCCAATTGGATGAACTTAAAGATTTTCATTTTAATGCTTACAAAGACACTAAACTCTACAAGGAAAAGGTTAAGAAATGACATGATGCTCACCTAAAGCAAAAGGAACTCAGAGTAGGAGACACTATTCTACTATATAACTCTCGGTTGAGGCTATTTCCAAGGAATTTCAAGTCTAGATGGAGTGGACCTTTTAAAATCATTCGAGTTTTTAATCATGGAGCGCTCAAATTAGAAATGCTAACAATGATACTTTTAAGGTCAATGGGAATTGGTGGAAGTTGTATTTTAGACCATCGCTTCCCCATGATAAGAAAGTGATTTCATTGTCCCCGACTAATTGAAAATGCCTCCCTAGATGAAAGGTCAAGCTAAAGATCATAAATTAGCAAATATTTAGATTTTTTTTAAAATGTTATTGATAGTTAGTTTTAATTTCAATAAACCATTCGCAATTCATGCAGACTCTCAGGGACACACCATCACCACCTCCATCTCCATAGGATTTATTTCTAACCCAGTTGTTTTTAATTTTCTTCCCCAAATCGGCCTTTAGTTCTAGATTGTTTATGCTTATTTCGATTTTTATTTTTATTATCAATTTTATTTGTTTCACGTTTATTTTAATTTTTATCCTTTCTTTTTGTTTATATGTTTGAGTGTGTTCCTTCTCACATTGATGACAATGTGTTATTCAAGTATGGGAAGGGATTCTATGTTTTTTCTTTTGTAGGTGATTTTGCACAACATGTGATAGTGTTAGATTGCATTGTGCAAAGTGCATTGATGGCCTAGATTAAGTGAAATTCTTTTAATCTTGGACATAGTCTATTAGATTGTGAACGATCATTAATATGTGAAATTAGTGAATTAGAGAGCCTTTGGATAAATATATAGTCTAATTAGGACTTAAGGTAAATTTAGCACCCTCTAGATTATCACACTCATTCATAATTTGAGACCTTTTAGCTTAAGTAGCTGAAATAGTATTTTTCATAGAAACGAATAACTAAAAGCAACTAGGTAGGCAATAAAAATTTAAAAAAATTTGTTAAATAAATCGCTATTCTACTAGCCTTTGGGTTATGAATAGAGCTAGCTAATCAGATCGACACGCATCACAATTGCATGCCTTTATGTAAAAAGGCTACAACAATGTTTCAACCAAGTTGTTAATAAATGACTTAGTCGAGTAACAGGATCGACATTCATCACCAATGTTTACCTCCAAGCAAAAGACTAAGTCTCGGTTTTAAAAAATAAAAAAATAAAAAATAGTTTCAATAAAAACTCATCAGACTTGTAATAACTTTGAATTTTCATGGAATATATTTAGGAACAGTTACAAAGTTTGAGAGACCGAAAAATTATTAGTTTGTGTGTACAATTGAAAAGGGTAAATAAGTTAAAGCTTAGGTCTTGATTAAGCAATTTATTTAGTTCAAAGTCCCTAGACAAATATTTTGCATGTTAATGATTAGACATAAATTGAATGATTTTGTCTAAGATTAAATCTATTTCATGAAGATTAGAGTCATTTCCTTATTAATGCATTATGTGTTTTGTGTTGTTATGTGTTTGTTGGTTTGTTTGCTTAAGGGACAAGCAAACGTTTAAGTGTGGGGATGTTGATAGTTGTGTTCTGCATAATGTTTTAGGGTGTAATTTGTTATGTATTTAGTGTGAAATTGACTGTTGAGTGTGCATTTTGGGTTTAATTATGTTAGTTTGTCTATTTATAGTTTGAATCTTTAAGCTTAATTGTTATATTTTTTAGGCACCTTGATGTGTGTGTTACTGTTGTAGGTAAACAGGGAAGAACGGTGAAGATTTGAAGAGTTTTGGGACAAAAGACATAGGCCAAGATCGAGCACATTGGCAAATAATTTTGACAAAGAAGGAAGAGCTAGCAGTAGCCAGGCCATGATCTTGCACATTAGGCCACAACCATGACAGAGAGCGTCCATTCATGCTACGATCGTGCACATTGGGCCATGATCGTGACAGAAAAGTTAAAGAATTGGCCACGATCATGCCTTACATTATGCAAAGAACTGGCCACGATCATGCCTTACATTATGCTGACACGAAAACTCAAGTTTTGCAAGATTTTTTAAACTATTTCGACCTCAACTTTGATCTACGGCTTCCAAAGAATAAATAGAACATGATGTTATCGCTACCAGCAGTCTTTGGATAGCTCAGAGAGTCTTACAAAAGAGTGTGATTCCGTCAATTTCAAGAGAGACCTAGAGAGAGATCAAGAGATTGAGGAAGGAGATGAAGGAAGAGAGACACAATGATAAGCTAAACACGACGTACTTTCTGAAAAAGGTGGTTTCCCACTGTTGTAGCTTTTAAAATTTCATTTCTGACAGTATTTTCCATTTATTTCAGTTCTATTTACATATGGAATTGAAATAGGTGTTGAGAATCGTTGTGTTGAATGTTGAGTTTACGTTTATATTCACTTTTATATGTTGATTTGATTGTAATTTTGATTCTATTCTTAATAATTTGGTAACAAACTGAGAGGGTGGGCCGGGTGAAAATCTTCGATTTGGGCTAACAAGAGTTAGGTGAATCGATGGTATAATGAGGGATTGAGCATAGATTCGAGATAGGTTAATAGATAATTTAGAACTAATTTAGGTTTTACATCAATCGCGAATCGAGAGATTGTGATTCTATAATTTAAATTAGGGATCATCAGGTAGGGTTAAGAATTATAACTCTAAAGAGAGTAATTCACCCAAGGATCGTATAGGCCTGTTAAATCGAAAATTATATAAATGGTTAGATTTTCTTTAGTTTTGAATTAAATTCCACTTTCTCTCACTTAGTTATTTCTAAGTTGATTTTGGATTGTTTGTGTTAGTTTGCTATTTCGTGACTCTCTTCTCTTTAAATTCCCATATTTGATTGTTGATTGATTTAATTTCTACATTTGTTATTTGTTTACAATTATTGTAGTTTAAGGCGACCTTAGATTTTAGGACTAGTTTTCCTTCCTCATGAGATCGACACCTTAGGTACTACACAAACGATCCGTGCGCTTGTGGTAAATACCAAGGTTATAAATAGTAAAACTTAGCACATGTAACCTTGAGCAAACATACATTTTACATAAATATAGGTAAAAATTACATTTGGTTCTTGATACATGCTGCGCTGTTTTGGATATGTTGAATTACTTGTTCTATTAAGAGTCCTAGTAAGCAATAAAATTTAATTATCTGAAAATTATAAGAAATTATACTGAAATTAATAATGATAATAATATAGCTTTCTCAAAGCTTTAAATTGTAACAAATGACTACAAAGAAATTCAATCTTTTGTTCTCTAATATATTCCTTTCCTTGGAATAGATGAATTCAAATATGCTCCAGTTCTAATCTCAACTTGTTGTGCTCATACATTGACTTAAAATTCAAATTACAAACGTATGCAATTCTGGAACATCACTTCTGAATTGATCCCAAAAAGAAAATGTAAATCGTAAAATAACAAAAGTTGCATTATAAACAAAATAAAGTGGTAATTAATTTTCAACAAATAGAAAAGGAAATAACTAATATTTGTGGAAATTTTTTTCTCTTTTTTGAATAGAAAATGACAATCTAAAGTCTCCAGAAGATAGCTTATAAAGTTCGATTTATGAGCATAATAGATATTGTATCATTTCATGGCCAAAAATTGTTGTAATAGTGAATAACATTCCTCTTCTAACTTTAGCTTTCTTTGTAAAATATGGTCTGAAATATACACTAGAATTCAAAAACACGCACAGCTACAAATAATGAAGAAGAAAATTGACTTCCCCAGATCTCTTTAATGATTGCAAGATATGGTGTGTACAAAAAAGGCCTATGTTTTTTATTGGCCTTGATTACGTCCTTCACTCTTTCCATGCAATAAAAAAATAACTCATTATTGGCTTTTCTTCACTATCAACCAAGCGAAGAACCTCACCAAAGCTCACAAACTCTTATAACAAATGGAAATTGAGATCAAAACTCTCTATCTTTCATTATAATACTAGAAACATCTAATCCAATATTAAAACTAGCATGCTGAGATACAACTTACTTATCACTTTTAAAAATTTGTCTTAGCTCTTTCTTTATCAAAACAAAGGACTAAAGTGATAAGAAATTCGTTGCAAATCTTGTAACACTAGGAAAAAATAAATTCCTACCATTGATAAATTCCTTTCTAATTAAATTCAACACCCATGTAAGATTATAAATCAACTTGATCACCTATAATAGGAAAATAGTTAGGATCCTCTATATTTTCCAACATTAAGTCAATGCAATGTACAACACAAGGAGTTGAAAAAATTATACCTATTTAGTAACCTTCTTCCTACCACTTTATAAGCAAAATCATTGTCAGTAATGAAATGAACAATATTGGGCCTCGATTTACATTAGGCTTGTTTAATTTATTGTTGAGGTTTAGCTTGCTTAATTTTCCTTTTAGAAATTAATTTGGGGTTTTTAGTACTTAAGTGCATGAAATTAAATGAAGGGATTTAGTTAAAATTAGAACTTTGATATGTTGTTAGAAATTTAAAAGAATAAGATGAATTGAGGGTAAATTGGGAAGTTTACTTATGTTTTTAAAGTCTAAGGCTTTTAAGGAGGGCTAATTTGATCCTTGAGCTTGTTTAAAACAAAAAGGAAGAAGCAAATGGAGAGTAGCCGTATGTGTGAGGAGAAGAGACAAATATTGCATGTATAAGAAGAATGTTAATGAAACTACGTAATATTGACTAGGCTTTTAAAGTTTAAGAAGCAAATTACCTTAATTCTTTTAAGAGACCACTGAACTCACCAAAGAAAAGAGAAGGAGAGTGACTTTCGGCCAAGAGAAAAAGAAGAAGAAGAAGAAGAAGAAGTAGAAGTAGGCTTAGGTTATTTATGCTTTAGAAAGGAGTGTTTAAGAGTTTTC
>JAOSBN010031982.1:0-12500 GCA_027563595.1 Erythroxylum suave
TGCAATTTTCTTGTAGTGAAAATAAAAATTTTGTTTGGATAAAACTGATTAATTAAATTTTTATTACTAAAATAAATAAGAAACTATAAATAAGAGTTCAAAAATAAATTAATTTTAAATTTATCATCTTATGTAGCGTTTATTAATAATTATTAACAACATATTCATTATAACTTTATAATTAAACAAATAAAAATTTAAAATAATTTTAAACATATTTACTAAATAAAATAGATTATTGCTTATTTTAAAAAATAAATTTATTTAAAAAATGTTGTATTTAGAAAAATTATTCGAATAAATACTCTTAATTTTTAACTTTTATATTTAATAAATATTATAATATTTAATATATATATATATAATTAAAATATTTTTCAATTTTTTTTTAAAGTAAATAATTTTGAAGATGAAAGAAATAAAAACTCAATTAAAAATTAAAAAATTAAATTGCACCCTGAAAAAGTAACAGTGGCCTTGATTCCCTAAATAGATGTAGCGCCGCTTAGGCCTGGCCTGACCGCCTGAATCAATTTATTATTATTTTTAAAAAATTTTAAAACAATATTATTTGACCTTTTAGCTTGAGCTATAATTGTCAAACCTAAATAGACGTAGAGATGACAATAGACATGTCAATTCCCAAGTCCAAGCCTTGGTCAGTGTCTGAGTTAAGGGCCAATCTGTCCAAAGTAGCCCGATCCTAACCTAACCCTAGTTCTTTTTTAGAAAAAGCAAAACAACATTATTTTATGTTGCTTGTAGGGCCCCGGGTCGGGCCAGGTGTGGCGGTCTGTCATTTTTCAATAGATGGACTTTTTGATGGACTCTTCTTTATCTTTCATTCCGGCCCGTGACCCATCACCATAAATAAAATGGGCTAGTGCTTTGTGTCATAAATTCAATGTGCTGGAAACCAATCTTATTTGAAAGCGTACAAATGCCGTATCATTCTCGACGAATTGCTACGTCTATTTCCTTTGAACTTGGAGAACTCAAATCAAACATATAAAATCTTTGACAATGCTCGCTTCTCTGGAGCTTAAGGATCTGGGACAGCATCAAGCAATCTCTCGAATCTTCCGTGACTTGGCTGATATTTAGGCCACTTGCGACGACTTCGTTATCTCTTTGTTCTTAAGCTACCAGCTAGAAAAAGGTCGGGACTTTTCTCTTTATATCTCTTTCTTTCTCTGTATTATTTTGTCATTGTGGTTTCTCTTTGCGTTTTTGGGTGAGTATCCGTTTTTGGGGATATGGGGAGTGGAAGAAGCGACTTGAAAATTGACTGGTTGGATCTTTTTTCTTCATTTGATTTCAGTGGGTTTTGTATAGGGATTTTGATGTTCTATTTCCTCGTTGATTGGTGCTTGTTTATGATATCTAATTTAAAGAGGATTCTAGGGTTTTGATAATGTTGATTCTCGGATTGATTTATCGTGATTTACTGTGTTAATCGATATACACGAGGAATATAGATTTGGTTTATCTCTAGTCTTTTCTCAATTTGCTGAACGGTTGTTCTTCCACTTAAGCTCCAAATTATGAAATCGTTGTTTTATATGCCATGTTCGACTGTGATATCAGTTCAACCGTGATGGTTAAGCGATGCTGATATTAACCTAGGTTGTTTTTTGTTACAGATTTTGGCAATTGAGATTTAAATAAATGGCAAGTGGGTTTGGGGAATCAAGTAGCATGTCACCTGAAAGCTCATGTTTCTGGGGCACCAACGTTGATGAAGCAGGTGATTTTGAATGCAATATTTGCTTCGAATTAGCTCAAGACCCAATTGTGACGCTTTGTGGTCATCTCTACTGTTGGCCTTGCCTGTATAGATGGTTAAATCATCACTCACAGTCACATGAGTGCCCAGTTTGTAAGGCTCTCATTCAAGAGGAGAACTTGGTTCCTCTTTATGGAAGGGGCAAAACACAGGCTGACCCTCGCTCCAAATCTTATCCTGGTATTGATATTCCTAATCGCCCAGCTGGGCAAAGGCCTGAAACTGCTCCTCTGCCCCAATCAAATTATTTTCCGTATCATGGGTTTGGGTTGATGAGTGGATTTGGACCATCGGCCACTGCTATGATTAGCAATCTTACATTGTTTGGTAGTTTATCACTTTTATCACAGTTCAACACTCAGCCTTATAGGTTCCCCGGTGCTACCTTGTATGGCACAACATCTGGTTTTCCTAATGTCTTTCGTTCGTTCCACGGTGGCATTGCTCATGAGCACCGTCAGCCAACAAGCCAAGGACAGCACGTGGACAAAATTCTAAAGAATGTTCTTTTAATAATTGGTTTCTTTGTGGTCTTTGCATTAGTTTGGTGGTGAATCAATCACTTGCCATCTGAACTCCCGGTGTGGTGTTTTTGAGCCGTACTGTTTTTGTATATAGATCGCTATTTTGTGGTTTTGTTTTTGCGGTCGTCAACCTGAAGCTGATATCCAATCCTAATTTGTTCATGCTTACACAAATTGACATGCAAGTTCACTTCTCTCCCTCTCTCTCTGTCTGGGTGAAGTTTTATAATTTCTATAATGATCGTTTCAACTTTAGTGGTACTTGTTCCAGTTCTTGTTTCTTTCCATGGCCTTTTGGGTTTCTTCTTGTATCTGGAGCAACACTACATCAAAGTAGGTTGGGGAAGTACCTCTAAACTCCACTTTATATTTTGAGCTAATAGCTTCGTGTCTTTAATTTGAGGATGAATGTGCCAGTGAACTATATCTTACTACGTTCAGTAAGATATGATTCAAGGTTGAGGAGGTACATGGGTAGAGGGGGTGAATTGTGTCTAACTTAGAAAATTTTTTCAAGTTACTTTCAATTTGCATAAAAGTATGGGTTTGTCAAAAGTTAAAACAATAAGAACCTATCAAACGATAAAAGCCTATTAAACGAGAGGAGTTTGTTAGACTGTTGGAGTCCGTCAAATGATAAATCTTATTAAAACAATTTAAAATAGAAGATGCCTTATAAAACTGAAATGAACTTTTCGCAATTTGAAAAATAGAAGGAGTTTATTATAAAAGTAAAGAAGTCTTTTGGAAGAATGAAAACACAAACAATATACTTTGAAAATTTAAAAGTTAAAGAGAGAAGAATGACACAATTGGTTTATATTGGTTTAGATTATAACTTAAGTCTACATCTTGTCTCTAAGTATCCAATTTGAATGTTTCACTAAAATCTCTAAGTGGTAACTTAACGAGTCTCTTTAAACTCACGAGTAAATATTTTTTAAGGTTCTTTAATCTTCCAAACTAATAATATTTAACAAACCTCTACAAGCTCTCAACAGATGAAAATGTAATTTGCTCGATATGAGCTTCATTGATTTCTCTCAAAAAGAATTTTCACTTTCTAAAACACAAGAGATTTGGATAAGAATATGACTTTCAAGAGTATTGATGTTGTTGATGTAATTTAAGAGTTTGATATGTTTTTTAAAAAACAATGGCTCTTCCTTAAATAGGAATTTCCTTCAACTAGCCATTGCTTCACTTGCATCTTTAGTCAATTGGATGGATTTAAATCTGGATAACTTCGATGTCATCTTTACCAAAAAATTTTCAGTAATCACAGAGCTAATATACGACCTTCATAATTAGTATGATCCTTTCGAATAAATCATTTCTAATAAAGTAAGTTCATAAAGAAGGTTCCTGCAAAAAAGAATCGAATTTCTTTTAATTTATTTTCTTTTGAGAATTAACCTGTTAACAATAAATGGAAATAAGTCCTATGATATCAAGACTCTTTCGGATATTGTGAAATAAATCAAGTAAATTCATTAGGAAGGTTTCTACAAGAAAGGAAGTATTTCTCCTATGATTTTATTTCTTTTAGAGAATTAAATCGTTAATTGTATAAGGAAATAAATTCAATTTGAAATTTGAAATATTATGTGGTTATCATCAAAATGATTAATAATAAACCTTATGCTAACATGCTTAAAGGGAACGATCCCTTGTGTTTAGCGCACCCTCTTAAACGTATTAAATGAAGCAAATGAATGTAGACTTCCAATGGGGAAAATACATCCAATAGTTCAATTTTTTTATATAAAAAGTGCAACATTATTGAGCTCTTTGACTAACTTTTTGGCATTTTTTTGCTCATATGTGGTTATAACTGGACATGATAGCTATGCTTTCATGTCCTAGGGGTAATGGCTTTAACAAGTTATTATATATTTTCATTGCTTAGGTTTCTTTTTCTTTTCTTATTCAATGTTCTTCAACGCCTTAATTTGTAATCGTATGATTTTTCAATTTCAGTTTAGTAATTAGTAAAGAAAATTTGAAGATAAATGGAAATAAAGGATGGTATGTATGCTTTTTTGGGATCGTACCATGTTTAGCTGATAAACTACTATTCATGATATGCCTGTTAATAGAATAGTTTTTCTTTTGTAGATTTGGTACGAGGGAGGCTTGTGGCTTAAGCATGTTGCTTGATTTGTGGGTTTTTGATGTCTTTGTTTGAGGTGTGGGCTCTCTAGAGCTTTCTCAAATGCTTGCAAAAACGTTGGAGTTCTATTTGACTAGGTACAAAAAAGACAGAAAAAGAGTTTTTTTTTAAATATTTGGTGAAAAGTTAAGTGACCTTATATTTGGGAAGTGTGAATGTTTATATAGTGGTTCAAAGAGGCTACAGATTGTGTCACTGTTATTATTCTAAGCTCAGAGAGGATTTCGAGTCAATATGGACTTCTTTAATCTTAGATTTGTATATTTTATTTGTAATTAAAGGATGGTCTTGTGGTGAGAGACGAGATTCTTTATCTAACCTTACTTTGTCTAACTCGATCTAATCGAAAAAACGTCATCGTTTCTACTCAAATTTTATAAAATCTGTTAATCTTCCAAAATTCATGGCTTATGAGCCATCCTGACCTCAGTCGACGTCCTCCTTGTCTTCATTTTCAATATTTCAAAACTAAAAATTTTATCTCTCAAAACTTTAAAATGAAAGATATAAGAGTTTTTCTTTATATCATTAGCATGGAGATTTATAGAGATGATAAGTTCAATGGAACATTAGAATTGTCATAAAAATCTTGCACTAAAAAGTTTTTGAATAGTTTCATAATAAGCACATGTTCACCATCAATAACATCCATTATCAAAGGAGAAAATTTTAATTTAGATTAATGTCCAAGATTACGTTAGGAAAAAAAGCAATGAAGGACATACCATATGTATTTATAGTTGGTAGCTTAATATATGCAAGGTTTATACTAAGACCTAATATTACATATGTACTAGGAATGTTGGAGAGTTACCATAGAAATCTAAGGCTTGAGCACTAGAAAACTGCTAATGGAGTTATAAGGTATTTGTAAGTAATTATAGTCTATATAAAAAAGTCTATATTTAAATATGTTTTTTTACTTGCTATAGACGCAATTGTTAGCTCAAGGTTTATTATTAATGATAACCTTATAATATTTCAAAATTCAAATTAGACTTGTTTCTTTGTGCAATTAACGGTCTAATTCTCAAAAGAAAATAAAATCATAGGATAAATGCTTCTTTTCTTGTAGGAACCTTCCTAATGACCTTACCTTATTTATTTCACAATATCCTGCAGAATCTTATTATCGTTGGAGTTATTTTCTTTTATTATTATCGGGTTAATTCTCAAAAAGAAATAAAATCGTAAGAAATACGTTTCCTTTCTTGCAGAAACTTTCTTTATGATCTTACCTTATTAGAAATGGTTTATCTAAAAGGATCCTACTAATTATGAAGGTCGTATATTAGCCCCATAATTACTAAAATACTTTTGGCAAAGATGACATCAAAGTTATTTAGATTTAAATCCATCTAGTTGACTAAGGATGTAAGTAAAGTAAAGACTAGTTGAAAGAAATGCCTACTTAAAGAAAAGACATTGCTTTTGCGAAAACATATTAGACTCTTGAAATACATTTATAGCAACAATTCTCTTGAAAGTGATATCATTATCAAATCTTTTGTGCTTTAGAAAGTGAAAATTTTTTTTGAGAAGGGATCACTGAAGTTGATATCGAACAAATTACATTTTCATCTGTTAAGAGCTTGTAGATGCTAGCTAAATATTACTAGTTTGGAACGTTAGAAAACTTTGAGAGCTTGAAGAGACTTGTCAAATTACTACATGGGATTTTAGTGAAACACCCAAGTTGGATACTTGGAGACTGGATATAGGCTTGGGTTATAAGTCGAACCAGTATAAATTGACAACATCATTCCTCTCTCTCTTTTTAACTTTTAAATTTCCTCAGTATATTGTTTGTGTTTTCATTTTTGTAAGAGGCTCCTTCACTTTTATAACAGGCTCCTTCTGTTTTCAACATGCAAGATGTTCTTTTCAATTTTAATAGGTGCCTTTTGTTTTAAATTGTTTTAAGAGGCTTCTATCATTTAGTAGGCTTCGATTGTCCAGTAGGCTCTTATCATTTAACAGGGTTCTATTATCTGACAGACTCCTATTGTTTTTAAATTTAACAGGCCCTTGTCTTTATACAAATTGAAAGCAACTTGCAAATTTTTTAAAGTCACGCACAATTCACCCCCTTCTTGCGTGTATTTGCTTTATCATTTGGTATCAGAGCGAGGTTTCACATTTATTGTGTTTTATAGTTTATGATAAACCATGGAAAATAACTTAAGAAGCTTTGAAGGACAATCTGTCTCAAAGCCTCCTAACTTTAATGGAAAGAACTACTCTTATTAGAAAGAGAGAATGACCATCTATCTTCAATCGATGGATATCAAAATCTGGGAAGCTATCAAAGCTATAACCACAACTGTTGCTATTGACAACGTAGAAGTGTAGACTGATGCCGTAGAAGAAATACACAACTGAATGCTGAAGTAAGACATCATCTGATCTATACACTATCTTTAGAAGAGTATGAAAAGATATCCTACTGCTCTACAACAAAAGAAATGTGGGATAAACTTTAATTCACCTTTGAAGGAATGAATGAGGTAAAGAAACATAAAATAAGCTTTTTAGTGCATCAATACAAAACTATTGGCATGAAATAGGGAGAAACCATAGATGAATTCTTCAGACGATTCAATAACATCATCACGACTTTAAAGAACTCAAGAAAGATGTATCCCAATGATGAGCTCGTAACAAAGATTCTAAGGTCACTACCAAATGAATGGAGAACTAGGTGATAGCTTTAGAAACTGCAAAAGATCTAAATATAATTTAGCTTGAATGGCTATGTGAAACTTGATGATCCATGAAACCGAGCTTAGGCGAGATAAAGGATCCTCCTACAGAAGAGGAATGACACTAAAAGAAGCTTGGTCGGATGAGGATTTTGAAAGCTTTGAAGAAGAAGAGCCTAAAAAAGTTAGCAATCGTTGTCTTATGGCCAAATTAGGAGATGATAAGGTATATTATTCTGACTCTAGTATTGAAGTTGATGAATTGAAAAATGCATACCATGAATTGTATGATTAGTGTGAAAAGGTAGACAGTGAAGTGTTTCAAAGAAGTTGAGAAGTCCAAGAGTAATGATGCATCTCTAAAGAGTAAGATAAAATCATTGGAATCTGCGAATGAGAATTTGGTGACTAAGAATATGTCTATTGAGGTTGATTATAAGAAAAAGGTTTTTGAAAAGGAATTTCTGGAAGAAAGAGTGGCTAAGTTGGAAAATACTTTGCTAAAAAATGATTATGAAAAGGTGAGACAGTTGGAAGAAAAAGTTGGCACCTTAGAACTTGAGAAAGAGAAAAGTGTTGGAAAGATCTTATCTCCAGAAAATGATATAGCAAATTTTGTTGATGGAAGGAACAACATTGATGCATTGGTTGGTAGTGGTAAATGCATTTTTAATAAAGCTGGAATAGGATACAATGAAAACAATAATGTCAAGCCATACAAAAACTTCTTTGTCAAATCTAGCAGTAGCTATAGCCAAAACAACAGGAACTTGATACATGGTAGAAATTATATCAATTCTCATTCATTTGTTATGTGCTTCTATTGTGGTAAACATGGTCATATTAGTCATTTTTGTAACTTTCGTAGAATGAGAAAATTATCTCAAATGTATTTTTGGAAACTGGAAGGTCAAATTACCAACATTAAAGGACCCAAAAAATTTACGTACCTAAAATGAGATAATACTTATTGCATATATGCTTTAAAACGAAGGCTGGAGAAAATCAATGGATAGTTGAGAGTGGGTGTTCAAGACAGATGATAGGTGAAATATCACATTTCGACTACATTGACAGAAAAGATGGAGTTTTGCAGAAAATTTCATATTGAAAAAAGGTACTTCGTTTCATCAATATGGAGCGATCATAGAAGAAAATTTGACAATTTCTGTGACGAAAATGGTAAAATGGTAAGAAACAAAGCTAGACTTGTAGCTCAAGTTTACAATAAATAGGAAAGTATTAATTTTGATGAAAACTTATGCACTTGTTGCTATATTGGAATTTATTAGAATTTTACCTTCCTTTGCATTCTATAGAACCTTCAAGTTGTTCCAAATGGATGTTAAAAGTGCATTCTTAAATGGCTAAATTAACGAAGAAGTATTTTTTAAGCAAACCCCAGGCTTTGAAGATGAAAACCATCCAGATTACATGATAAAGTTAACCAAAACTTTGTATGATTTAAAGCAGACTTCTCGAGCATTGTATAAGAGGTTAAGTAACTTTCTGCTTAAAAATAACTTTGAAAGAGAAAGATAGATAAAACCTTATTTATTAAGAGAAAGCAGAATGATTTACTTATATGTTGATGACATAATATTTGGTACTACTAATTCATCCTTGTATGAAAAATTCTTAGCTTTGATGTACGGGCAGAGTAGATTTTTTCTTTTATAATGACAAAAGGGGAGGGTTAAGAGTTAATGATATATTTTCACCTTGCATGGTTTTGAGCATTACATGTTTTATATCTCTTCAATAACTTTGTTGCTATTTTTGCGTAATTCTTTCTTTTCCCTCTACTTGACAAAGGGGGAGAATTAAGATGACAATATATTTTGCTAAAGATGTATGATATATTTGTATAACTTTTACTTGCATGATTTGTGAGCATCATAAATCTATGATATGTGTTACTAACTAAATCTGTGAAGTTTTAATCTGTAATTTGTTAATGATAGGCTCCATACTAAGAAAGGAAAGACTCCTTCTAATCAGTAAAAACTTATAAAGTCTACAGATATTTTTTAAAACCCTTCATTATTAGTTGAATTTTGAAAATATATTTATTATTGTTTGTTATCATAAAAAAGGAAGAGATTGTTAGCTCAAGATTATTTATTAACGATTTTGATGATAACCTCATAATATTTCAAAATTTAAATTGGATTTATTTCCTTATACAATTAACAGTCTAATTCTAAAAAGGAAATAAAATTATAGGATTCCTTCCTTTCTTGTAGGAACCTTCCTAATGAACTTACCTTATTTATTTCACAATATCCGGAAGAATCTTGTTATCATTGGAGTTATTTTTTTAATCGTTAATAGGTTAATTCTCAAAAGGAAATAAAATTATAAGAAATATGCTTTCTTTCTTGCAAGAACTTTCTTTATGAACTTACCTTATTAGAAAAAGTTTATCCAAAAGGATCTTACTAATTATCAAGGTCATATATTAGCCCCGTGATTACTGAAAAATTTTGGCAAAGATGATATCGAATTTATTCAGATTTAAATTTATCCAGTTGACTAAGGATGTAAGTGAATCAACGACTAGTTGAATGAAATGCCTACTTAGGAAAAAGACACTGTTTTTGCGAAAACAGACCAGACTTTTGAAATATATATATAACATCAATTCTCTTGAAAGTGATATCATTGTCAAATCTCTTGTGCTTTAGAAAGTGAAAATTCTTTTTGAGAGAGATCACTGAAGCTCATATTGAGCAAATTACAATTTCATCTGTTGAAAGTTTGTAGAGACTAGCTAAATACTACTAGTTTGGAAAGTTAGAGAACTTTTAAAAATATGTACTAATGAGCTTAAAGATGAAGTAAATCAAATGTTAGTATAGACTTTTTGTACAAGAAACTCAATACACAGAAGGGGGGGTTGAATGGTGTATCCTTTTTTTTGTGAATACAAAATCTTACTAAGAACTTCTCTTTCTTGTTAACAAGATATCATAAGGATTATACGAAATTTGTTATGTAGTTAAATTGTAAAATAACTTCTATCTAATTGTTTAACAACAAAATAAAATGAAGTTAAGGATAGAAAGTAGACACTGCGATTTTTATACTGGTTCACCCCAAACCGTGGGCTACGTCCAGTCCTCAGAGTTCGTCTGAGTGTTTCACTATACTCCAAACAATTACAAGTATTCTTTATTCCCTTCCAGAGCCTCTTCAGGTCTCTTACACCAAGTATTCTTTCAGCTATCTTAGACTCTCCAAGCTATCTGCCTTTTCTTTCTCTCACTAGAAAAAGATATTGTGAGCTATTGTTACAGTATGTTTAGCTTTCTCAGTATCGCACTACATAAATTCTCTTTTCTAAGTAAGCACTAAAAGATCACTGATTTCTCAAAATTGTAAGACTCGTAAGATTCATTAGCTCAAAAGCTTTGACTACGACTAATATTTATAGCCTCAGTCTCTAACTTCTTCTTGATATTTGATAACCACTTTTTGATTCTTGATAACCGTCATTTAGTTGAGTTCTGTAACTAACTCCAACTAAGTAACTGTCCGATGTGCTACTGTATCGTCTTGCGTCTATATTTTTGCCTCTGCTTTGTCATTCGTCTGCTTTGTCTTGCATCTATGTATTTGCATCTACATCTTTGCGTCTATTTCTTTACGTCTGTGTCTTTGCGTCTATGTTGACTTCCGTCTATATTGACTTGCGCTTATGTTTTCTTCTGCGTCTATGTTGTCTTGTGTTTGTGTTGTCTTCTGCGTCTATGTTGTCTTGAGTTTGTGTTGACTTGCATCTATATTGACTTCGTCTGCACACTTAACACACTTTTTAAAACGTTCATTTGTTTCTAACATTATTATTATTTGATTGTCGCCAAAATTGATCATCGTAAAGTCCTCTTGACTTAACAATCTCCCCCTTTTTAATGATAACAAATAATCATAATTTTAGAAAAAAAATCAAAGTGAATGAATTTTTATTCAGTTGATGAATGAAATAACAATTAAATAAGAAAACAACAAATGAATAACAAAACAACAAAGAATAAGCAAAAATACACATATGCATGTTATCTTTTACTTTTCTTCTTTCTTCTTTTCTCTTCTTCTATTTTTCTTTTCTTCTCTTCTTCTTTTCTCCTATTCTTTTCTTCTGTTTTTCTTTTCTTCTCTTCTTCTTTTCTCTCCCTTTTTTAAAAAATCTTTTCTCCCCTTATCTTCTTCTTTTCTCCCCCTATTTGTTATCAATAAATTTTTTTTACCTCAGATGCTTCATTATCTCAGAAAACATACATTGCATATCAGTTCTGATCAACTTGAGGTCGTCTTCTATTGATACTCGAAGATAAGCTACTTCCTCATATAGATCACCAACTGATTTAGTCAAAATATCAACCTTTTCATGAATTTCTTCAATTTCCTTCACTAAGGCTTCCTGACTCCACTTTTGAGAGTGTCTTACTTCTTCCGTTCTAATAGTATCGGCTTGTTGATGTGCACTTGATGGAAAGAAGTTTGTAGCAATAGATGTTTCTGAGGGTAAGACACCAAGTTCAATAATTTTCAAAATAGGAGGTTTGAAGAATTGCTTGCCTTCAGGGAGATTAAGGTCATCAGGTCTAGGTAGTTTTGGGATAGTTTTTCCAAGAAGGTGAAGGACATCTTTAATTGAAGATATAGAATTTAAAGGTCTAAAGTGCATAATCAGGTGCACAAAAGTCTCTAATTGACAAAAATACCTTCAACCTGGATAGTTCTGTACTGTCCTTTCGTCACTCTTCCAACTACCTTAGAGGTTGCATATGTGGTGAAGCGTCCACAATTACTTCCTGATGCCTTTGAAATGTGATGTGAAATATAGGCTCCTTTTGATTGCACTAGATTACATGCCTCGTCTATATTTCTCACTGCTTCATGTATCTAATCTTCTGTCAGGTCACCTACTTTTTCTTCAGGGTACATCTTCCGTTTCCCTTTATCCACATTGCGTACAATGTTTGAAACTCTAGGTTGGATGTCAGGTACAATCTTGATCAAAGTTCAATTCGTTACTGGGTAGATAGTGTACCAATCTTTGGTCATCTTCAGAGGATATGGTTTTGACTTTTCATCCCTCAGAATCTCATATAATCTCCTTTCTTCATGATTCAGAAGATGAATAGACCGATTATTGATCAATGTTAGCTCAACTTGTACCTTGACTATCCTTTTCACAGGTTCTTTGATTATAATTGAGCTTTTGCTTCTCACAGGTACCTCTTCTTCTGTCACCTTCATTCTCAAGTCCTCTTTTCTGATCGGAATTTGGGATACCACTCTGTTTTCAA
>JAOSBN010031982.1:15000-16237 GCA_027563595.1 Erythroxylum suave
TTCATTCTATTTCCTTTATCTAAAAGAATTCCAGAATCTCTGAAGATTCTTATCAACAACATGCCATATGGAAATGCATTAGAATCCTTCTTCGTCTTCAACATATATCTCAAAATCAGATGTGGAAGATTTATAGCCTTATGATTTAGTAAGTAGAACAGGCATTGCTCGTCTATTGTTGTAACAATGTTCCTTGGGCTTGTTCTTGGTAGAATGCAATGAAAAAGTATGTTGTGTAGAACCCTAGCCTTCGGAACAAGGTTCGACGACTTCTTGTCCTCTGGGTTACTACTTTCATAAAGTTGTCGATTCACATATGCCTTCTCTAGACGGTTTTTAATCATCCATCTAGGGTTGTAAGACACCTCTGCCCTAACACATGGACATCCACTAACCTTCTCGATTAGCTCCAGTGCCACAATGACCGACAATCTATCTATCATTGATACCACTGTATCGTCTACTACATTTTCATTCTTCCAGAACTCATAAACTTCATTCAGATAGACTATTTCATGAACCTGAAAGAAGTTTTTCCATCCGGCTGCTTCAACTTCTGGTTTAATATCCATCTGATTTTACTTCAAGGATTTAAAATCAACATGCTTTCCATGAATCATTGCTTGCTCCATTTTAATCTTTAGACAGTAAGAGCTTCTTCAAAGTAATGAGATTAGAATTTGAAGATGAGAGCGAAACCGTAGGGACTTGAAATAAGGAGCAGTGAATAGTTGTTTTTGAGAGTGCTGCAAGAGTCGATTTCAGAGGATTTCAAGAGTTTTCTAGAGTTGGTGAGTTCTGAACCGTTTGAGAGGATTTCCTTTATATTTACCTCCAAAAATAATTACCGTCTGTGACTTGTGGTTACTGGCTCTTGAAGACTTATAACTTTTTATCTTCCTTCAGTAAAAATCATCTAGGTCATGACGTGTCAAACGATTGGTCTTTCAACACTACTATATTCAAGTTTTGTCTGATTTCTTTGAATCTTTCTTCATTCAAAGGTTTAGTAAAGATATCTACCTATTGATGACTTATCTCAACAAACTGAAGACGGACGATTTCTCTCTGAACATAGTCTCATAGAAAATGATGTCTAACTTCGATATGCTTCACTCTTAAGTGTTGTATTGGATTCTTTGATAGGTTGATAGCACTTATGTTGTCACAGAAGATTGGGATTTGTTCTTCTTTTATCGAATAATCTTCTAACTGATACTTAATCCATAACATCTGT
>JAOSBN010032000.1:0-16236 GCA_027563595.1 Erythroxylum suave
CCCTCAGTCAAACGGAAAAAAACAATAAGGACCCGAGAGCTGATTTGTGAAAACTGTGGTACCTACGAGCGAATTTCGGCAAACTTCAGGGACCCAATAGTAATTTACCCTATAAACAAAGTAAAATAGAACAATAATAGCTTCAAAAAAATTAAAAATAAACTTTTAGTTCAGAAGACAAATATTAAGAAAATAATACTAAGAATAATAATATTAGTAGTAAGAAAGAAAAGAAACCTGACCAGTTGAATCAAGGAGATGCCCAGATGGTCAACACGATGCACATAGGAGAATTACATACAAATCAAATCTAACAAACAAGCAGAGTAAAGAGGCATTCAAGAATTAAAAAATTAAAAGCAATAGTCCGAACGCATGTAGCAAAAAAGTTGAGACAAGTAGACAGTGGTAGAGATACCATGACCAGAGCCTTTATACACACAGAACTTGGAAATGGGTATTTGGGCTAGAAGCAGAGCCGAGCTTGTTTGTAGATTTTGAAAACTCCACTACATCACCTACAAGAAAATATGTGAAGGAGGGAAAAAAAAAACATTGTCAACTTCCAAAAACCCAAATGAAACTCCCGACGAGGGTTCTAGGGCGGTGAAGATAGAGGAAAATTATTGAGATTCCTTAAATAAAACCCAATAATGAACTCTGTACACTTACAAACATATGCTCCTCCAATTCTATATCCTTCTGCCCAAGAACCTAACCATAAATGGACGCATGAACCTGCGATGAGGTATCGTGAGCGACGTAGCTAGCAACAAGTACAACAAAAATGTTGGGGAGTGCACAAATGCTGTGGAAGTATTTAGCGTCAGTTTCATTGTAAGTGGCTGAACGTATAGGCTGAAACTAGAGAGTAGCTATCCCAAGAGACCAAAGAATGCACGGACATAAAGGAAATAACAAAAATCCACGAAAAGGATGTCTTGAACTACCAACCTTCTTCGCCACAAATGGACGAAAGCCACACATAAAGACGGCCAAAAAAAGTTTACCACATGAATATTACACAGTCAATAGACACTAAGACGTCACCCAAAATTGGAGAAGAAAGAGTTAAAAGCGAAATCTGGAAAACTAAGGGCGGACCCAGAAAAGATCTACCCTCATAGGAGATTCGACGCCGTAGTTTCTCAGTTTAAAATTGAAGATGGTATCTTTCTCCCTCTAAAGACTCCACCTTTAATCATTTCAGTACAAAAATTAAAATGATGATATTAGTTAATGATAATTTAATTAACTAATAAAGATCATTTTTATTTAAGAATTTCTTTAGTTTGTCTTTATAAATACAAGAGTAAAATTTTTCTTTTTCCTAGGGTTGCTAATTTTCTTTAAAGTTGAGTGTAAGAAATTTGATTTTAGGAATGCTTGCATCCTTTTTGAATTATATTTATTTACTTTCACTATTTTTAATATAAAGTCACATGTTCTTCACCTTTATTAAAAAAATAGAACGTTACCTTCAAAATTCTTTCTTCTTTATATTGCTTGTAATATTCTTAGTTTATGGGTTTCGTTCACTTTAATTTACATCTTACATTGGTAATCATTTCCTAAAACAAATATTTCATATCAATCCTTGACTTACAACCATTCTATTGAAACATAAGGGATAATAGTTTAAATAAAAGATTAAAATTTTCTAATTTAAAATAGATATTAGGGATGAACAAATAGTTTAAATTTAATTTTATTAACTTGATTAGGCTCGAAGTCGTCAGTCTTCATCGAGGTTAACTAAGTTTTGAGTTGAGCTCAGTCTTTTATTTACAAAAGCTTTTGGATTTTGAAAGCTTAACTATATTAAAAAAACCAATTTTATTTTAAGTAAAACTACATTTTTTAATAATAAAGCTTATGTAGGAAAAATGGTTTGAGCCTAATTAGGGAAAGTTAAACCCAAAAGTTCAATCCTTTGAGAGATTTGAGATTGAGACAATGATCAAAATGTTCTATTTATAGAGTTACTCCTTGTCTTTTCATTTTCAATAGAGCAAGTGAAAAGTGGGAAACAAAACATTGGTACCTAGTTCCTATATTGAAACATAAAAGACAAGGAGGAGAGAAGTGATTCTACAAATTGAGCGTTTGGGTTATTACTACCGAAGACTTAAGAATTTTAGGCTTGACTTACACTAATTGGGCTTTGAAATGTTTAATATTTTTAAAAATGTATTACTTTTTGGCTTGACCCAGCCTAAATGAGCTTTGGATTATTTAATATGTTTTTAAAAGAGTTGATATTTTAGGCCTAACTTAATCCAATTAGATTTGACACAAGCCAATTAGGTCTAAGCTTAGTCCAAGCTACTTAGGCCTAATTAGGCTTAGAGCAAGCCTCCCATATCCAATCAAAGTTTAAGCTAGGATTAAGCTTTTAAAAAAGTTCAAATTGTGCTCAGGCTTAGCTTATTACTATTCTGAATAAATATATATTAAGAGTGCGTTTGGTTCAGCTTTTGGCAGGTAGAAAAGTACTTTTTTCTACCGCAAAAGCTATTTAAAAAAAAAGTATTTGGTTGTAAACTTCAAAAGCACTTTTGGAGTAGAAATAGTTTTTTTAAAAGCTAAAATACAGTTTTTTTTTTCAAAAGCTCAAATTTGGAGCTTTTCAAAAAAGTACTTTTTCAGGTAGATTTTTTATATCAATTAATGAGCCTATTTTTTAGTCCCTTTTATCCTTACGCTTCACACATAATTCTCACAATATCCAAAAACACATCTTCACGTTTATTTTGAGATTTATACAATATTATTTAAATTTTTATATGTTTTAATATTTATTTTTTAAATTATTTTTACTTATGTTATAATCTATACAAAAAATTTAGTTAGATATATCTTCATTTATATTTCATATGGTTTAAAATTATACAATAATTAGTATATTTTGTTTTGTATATTGTTTAATATATTTTAAACAATTTTATTATAAAATAAAATATAGTTAAAATTAATAAAAGTGTTTTTAATTTTTATATTGCCAAACAGTCTACTGTATGAAGCTCTTTTTAAAAAGCTATTTTTTTAATTGACAGTCAAACAGTCAACTGACTTTTTAAAAAAGCTCTTCTTAGAAAAGCTCTACTGACAAAAGCTCTATTAACAAAAGCTCTACTAATATAAGCTCAACCAAACAGGTACTAAGACTAGATAACTTTTACAAAACATATTACCAAAGAATATGACTTTTAGAAAAGAGTATGCTTGAAATGATGCAACTCTTCAAAGAGTCACAACTTTCGAAAAAGGTAAAGGTATGAACTACTCCTTAATATTTTTTGCAAAGTTAAGCTAGTTCCTATCATTATTTATAGTATCATACTATACCTTAACATTTTCAAAATGGCACTGATAGCGATCTAAATCCTTACAAGTTACGTTTTTAATAGTTTCTAATATATGGATCATTAATTTAGCCTATATGAGGTCATAACTAGGCAATTTGGACCAATTGGACACTGATGTGATCTTGAAAATGATTTCTTTAAACATTTACTAAAGGTTTAATTTTCATCTTATTGTTATCTCTATCACCACTTGTGTACCCTATTTATGGTATAATGAGTATTGTTTTAGCAACATTAGGATGCAAAGTGCCATTAGAGAAGCAGTAAATCATAACAGTAGGGGTTTACTTAGACTTTTTGTGAAACGTGAAGGTGTAACTCACCCTTTTGATGTTTGAGAAAATGATGTCATAGTGAAAGATTGTATCCTTTATCATTGAAGTGATACAACTATCTTGAATTGGAAAGGCATAAATGAAGGGACATAATGCTCAGAAGGAATATTTTTGGTTTTTCTTATAAATGTTGAGTTTCACATAGGTTGTATTTCCTTTAATCAAACATGTTTTAGGTAAAGGAGATTCTATTTGGGTATGGTTTGATAATTAGACAACACATAGTCTTATGATAGGATTGAATTATCCTATATTTTCTTATGTGTTTTAATGTCTTTTCAATCCTATTGTTGTGTTTAAATACTTAATTTGTGTTTATTTTATGTTTACATATAGATTAAAGAATTAAACACAAATATATGTAGAAAGGAAGAAGTATCACTCACTCACAACATCCATGCAAGATAGTGATTTAATTGACAACATATTTAATGGACAACACATGTTGGAGGCATAAGTAACTAGAAATTCATCACTTACATGCATGTTTTTGCATGCAAGAATGTGATTTAATGGTAGCACAACAGAGGATGATGGACGGTAGAGTTTAATGGATAAAGAAGCAGTCCACGCCGAAGAAGCAAAGTAGCAGTGCAAGGTTTTAATAAGTGACACCGTTCATGGACCACAACATTAATTTGTCACATCAGAAGAATAAGAGCAGCAGAAACAGCGCGTGTGTAGCAGCATTTCATTCAAATGCTATTCACGTAAACGTTGTTTATGTGAACAGCGTTCATGCAATGAATGCAACATGCAACCATGTTCCACACCAAGACGACAACGCACAGTCCAAAGGAAAGAAACGCAAACGTAGCAAAAGCATGGGGTTATTAAGGGGCGTTAATAGTAAATTATACCATTAATTAAATCAGAAAATGAACAGAGAACAGAAGAGGGAGCATCGGTGGTAGCGTGAAGGATGAATAGTGGGGTGGACCATCGATTAAATGAGAAATAAGAAGCATGCCAAAAACGCAGCGGCTAGAAGGAAAAATGAAAATAGCGTTCCACTTTGCATATTTCATGCACTCGCAGCAGGTGACCAAACGACAAAGCATAAAGCCAAGGCAGTGGAGCCAAAATGCAGACATACAATGACACACCAACAATGACAGTGCAGGAGGACAACAAAGGAACGAAACACAGGCGTTTTCAAGACTTTGGATGCGTTTTAAATGAAAACACACAGAAGCAGTGAGCATTTAAAATGTGAACAGTAGTATGGACGAAGCATTAATTCGTTACATCAAGAATAGAACAGGAGGCGCAGTAGTATAGGATAGGGCAGAAGCAAAGTCCAAAGAAGCAACGTACCAGCTTGGTGACAAGGAGCAGAAAATAGCAGTACAGTGAGAACAAAACGCCAACAGAAGAGCACAACAAAGTTGGGCCAACATGCAAGCAACATGTGTGTGTTTTATACACTCATACACGCTGAACAGAAACGACAAAATAGCAGCTAGGGGCATGAAACAAAATGCATGCATAGCGACATTAGCTAGCATAAAACGCAGTCGCACAATAGCAAAGGAGAGTGTGGGTTTAAAAGAGATGAACAGTAAAGTGTACCAGAAATGGATTTGACCTGAAAAGAAGGGGTGCTTTACTGTGGCCTCTGCCTATGCCCTCATTGAAGGCCAGTCTGGGCTAGCACACAATCGATTGTGGGAGCTGATATGAAAGTGGCCAGGTCCACAGAGGATTCGATCGTTTCTTTGGCTACTAGGTCACAGGAAACTCCTCACCAACCAACAGCGGGTGACTCGCCATATTTCTATCGATTCCAGATGCAAGAACTGTAGTCAGGAGGAGACTATTTTGCATGCCCTCCGCAATTGTCCAAGGGTACAACATTTTTGGCACTCTTTCCCTACAGTGGTAAGGGACCATCAATTTTTCCACCAAGACGACGCAGCATGGCTGGCTAACAATCTTAGAAGACCAGCCCAAGACCAGAGGATTGGATGGTCTACTATTTTCGGCGTTTCCTGTTGGTATTTATGGCAGTGGCGCAATCAGAGCATATTTGAGGATAATTTTACCTGGCCCGCTGATGGCGCTAAAGTGGTCCTACATTACGTTGAGTGGATTGATAAGGCCCGGACAGTGGCTGATAGAGTTGTATCAACACCGGAAGTCCCCATGGGAACTGCTATCAGCTAGACCAAGCCGCCGATGGGATGGGTCAAATTAAACACTGACGGCGCAGTCAGGTTTGGGTCCGGTATAGCGACCGCAGGGGGTTTACTCAGGGACAGCGATGGACAATGGCGGGAGGGATTCACGCAGCGTATAGGCCGTTGCTCACCCTTGACTGCTGAACTTTGGGGGGCCTATACCGGTCTCTTGTTGGCATGGGACCTTGGCTATAGGCGTGTGTTGCTTGAAGTCGATTCTTTGGAGGTGATTAACATACTATCTTCTTCAGAACTAATGGATTTTGATGGTTTTCTTTTGGTTAGGTGCTTACGGGAACTGTTGCGTCGAGATTGGGAGTTCCAGCCCATGCATGTGCACCAGGAAGGCAATCAGAGTGCTGACCAGTTGGCAAAGTTAGCGCTACGAGCATATCCTGGGATCCGCGTATTCCAAGATATTCCACCAGAATGTCTTGAGGTTATTCAGCAGGACACACAGGGGACTACTTATAGTCGTCGAATGCTGTAATATGTTTTGTTTTCCTTTGTATGCAAAAAAAAAAAGAGAGCAAAGTAGCGGTAGCGAGGGGAAGGAAAAGGAAGAGAGATCAAAGGAGGTAGCAGCTTAGGGCTAGCTTTCCAAGAGAGGCTCTCCGCCATAGAGACATCTACAATGTTTTCTTCACTCTATTTTGCCTTAGGTTTTTCATTGGTTTTTAGCTGTATTCGATTGTTCATTCGTTACTCTCCATAAGTAGTTGTTTTCTTTCGGTTTCACTACTTTGTTTTCGTATGTCTATGTCTCTTAATATTCATTCCATTAGTTTTAAGCTTTCTTAGTGTTAACCACATTTTTACATGTTCTATAATATTTAGAATGAATGTTTAATGGATTTTATAGTTGAAATTCATGAATTTTGTAAGGAACCTTTATGTTAGATGAATGGATGTTTTATTCCTTCAAATTTTCAGCTTTCATCTTGGTTGCTTGAGTTTATTTAAGTGATTTCCTCTCAAATATGAAATTAGTGGGTGTTTGAATGTTTAATGGTTTATCTTATTGGTTTTTGCTTATTTGTGATACTTTGGATTAACTATGCTTAATAGTTAGGATTTATGTATATTCTTAGATTCATGATCAACTAATTTGGAATTATGTACAGGTTATGTGTGCTGGAATTTTTATTTTGATGCAATTAGTTTAGATTTTGTAATTTGAGTTATGATTAGTTATTTGCTAGCATAAAGAGTTTTGATTTCTAATAAGTTAGTGTTGAATTTAAGTTTTTATCACTTCATTTATTTATTTAATTAAGTATGAGTTTTGTTTATTGAATGCCTATTGTGCTTAATATGAGCATGTGTGGCTAGATTACTCAGGGGTTTGGAGATATTATAAGGGTGAAGGGATGGAAATTGTGAGAATGGAGTTGAATTTATCTTAAATTGACTCTTTTAGCTCTAGGTTGGTTTGGGACCTAGGAGTCATGAATTAGGAATTGCTTATATGCTTGATCACCTTTTAGGTAACTTTCTAATATGAAGGCTAGGGATGAGCGTGTGATATGTAATAGTCCATAGTGATTCCTGGAAATAGCAATAGGCTAGTTGAATTTGTCAGGATAATCAACTAATCTAGGATCCCATACCTTTAGGTTACACCTTCTGAGCTTATAAGTAGGTAGCCTAAGTTAGTTGTCTCTTAATACCTAAGACATCTTCGCTATTAAACTTAGAGAGTCTATTATGGATTATAGTGGAGATTGGGGCATTTTTAAAGCTTATTAGTTTTGCCTATTTTAAAGAAATTAAGGGTTCGGAGCTTAATCGAGTCCATAGGCTAACACCATGATGATAGTACCTTTTATTTATGTTCAAGGATCAATGAACATCCCAAAAGCCCGAAGATATCTTTACCATTATCATTAGTATTTTCTAAATTCACTTTGTGTTTGTCTTTTTGTTCTTTACATCTTAGTTAAAATAACATTTGCATCCAGCTCTCTGTGGCTAGACCATAGCTCGCCATTTGCTGCATAATTTGGTAGTTAGCGACAAGCTATCAAATTTTTAGTGCTATTATCGAGGAGTTGGTGTGTGTTAATAGTTATTTCTTGTGTTGTTTTTATTTTTTTGATTGATCTCTTTTTCATTCTTTCATCGGTTTGCATATCCCACAGTACCTCAAAACACATTCATTTGCGTAAATTTGCTAAGGAAAATAGAGGATCGGTACTTTCTCCACTTAACCCTCGTTCTTTTTCTTCTATTACAGGTCACACCAAATTTTGACACAGAGAGAGAGAGGAATCCCTACGCATCTTCTCGAGAGTAACCATTCCTTATCCTTTGAAGAAGAACAAGATGGGAGTTTAGACGAAACATAGGAGATTATGGAACCTCATCAACACACCTTAAAGGAGCTTGCAACTCCTTCTCTCAACCGTAGTCTGTTTTATATCAATTGACTAGATAGTAAGCCGAAAGTTGAAATTAAACCTGGAATGATATGTGCATTGCCTACGTTTACAAGTTTTCGTGACACCAGCTCACTGGGATTAGTCTACATCACTAATTCCAACAAGTTCCTAAAGGAGTTCCACATCGTATGCTCAGGTGTGAAGCCAACAGGAGTCTTAGTGGAGCAATTCAAGCTAAAGGCATTTCCCTTTGCCTTAGCAGATGCAGCCAAGGAGTGGTTGTATGACTTGCCCACTAGCTTGGTCAACACATGGGAGCAAATGCAACAGGTGTTTCTAGAGAAGTACTTCCTACCTTAAGAGCTACTAACATTAAGAAGGAGATCTGTGGAATTCGACAAGACACAAGGGAGCCTTTACGTCAGTATTAAGAGCGTTTCAAAAAGCTTTGCAATAGTTGTCCAAACCATCAGATAAGTGACCATTTATTAATTCAATATTTATATGAAGGGTTACTTCCTTTAGACAAGAATATGACAGAAGCTGCGAGTGGTGGAGCGTTGGTGAATAGGACACTAGATGATGTTAGGAACTTGATAGCAACAGCTTCAGCAAAATCCTAATAATGGGGTAATCACAGTAATGCTTCCTCCTTGTTAAAGCAGGTGAAGGAGGTCTCCATCTGCAAGTTAGAGTAGCAAGTTGCAAATTTGACTTCCTTAGTGCAGCAAGTAGTGATACGAAAGGGGCCTACCAAAGTATGTGGTATTTGTACATTATCTGACCATCCTACAGATGCATGACCTTATAGGATGAACAACACTTCAACGTAGTTAGGGGGTTTCAAGGACAACGGAGGAGATATGACCCTTTTTCTCCCATTTACAATCAGGGGTAGAAGGATCATCCCAACTTTAACTATAGGAACCCACAGCAAGGAAGTAGCTCTAATGCACGTCAACCAACTTATTAGCAGTAGCAACGAGGATTCCATGCACTACCAAGTTTCCATCAGAGTCAACCACAGTTTTAACCAAGGCCACCGCCTCCATAACCACCACAATAACAACAAGCTGGAGGTATGTCCATAAAGGAAATTTTTACGAGCTTAGCATCTAACACTCTTCAATTTCAGCAGGAAGCGAGGAGTGGTTTGAAGAATTTGGAAAATTAGGTTAATCAGTTAGCTAATGTCTTGGGGAAGCTTCTAGCCCAAAGTTCCACAAGGTTACCTAGTCAACCTGAAAGGAACCTAAAAGAAGACGCTTGCTCCATTACCTTGAGACGTGGCAAGGAGGTACAAGGACCAAAGAGGGGGAAGGAGAAAGAAAAAGAGGAAGATACTGAGCTAACAAAGAAGAAGGAAGATCACGATCCTCAGGTAAGTACTTCACACCTTCTTGTTAATGATTCACCTTCTATTCCATTTCCAAGAAAGTTAGCAAAGAATAAGCAACAAGAGAAGGAAAAGGAAATATTGGAGGTCTTTCACAAGGTGGAAGTTAATATCTCTCTTTTGGAAGCAATTAAACAAGTTCCACGATATGCTAAATTTTTTAAAGAGTTATGCACCAATAAGAAAAAGTTGAAGGGAGATGAGAAGATCAATGTGGGGGCAATGTGTCAGCATTCTTACAGACGAAGCTACCCCCAAGTGCAAGGATCCAGGTATTTTTACCATTTCTTGTAAGATCGATAACATGAGGTATGAGCGATATGTGTTAGATTTAAGAGTTTTGATCAATGTTATGCCTTTATCTATTTTTAAAGCTCTTAATCTTGCGTCATTAAAGGATACCTGTGTTATCATTTAACTAGCTGATAGATCTAACAAATATCCTGAGGGGGTTATTGAGGATGTTTTGAGGCAGATTAATGAGCTTGATTTCCCTACATATTTTTATGTGTTAGATATGTAAGATGAGGGCTTAACAATTTTATTAGGTAGGCCATTTTTTAAGACATCTTAGACAAAAATTGATGCACACAGAGGGGTGTTGACTATGGAATTCGATGGGAGGTCATTCCTGTCAATATCTTTGATGCCATGCCCTATCCATCAGATTGTGAGTTGGTTGCCAAGGTAGATATTCTTGACTCTTTGGTGGGGCATTGGTCTCTTTTTTCTATAGATGACCCATTAGAGGTAGCCCTAACTACCCCACTGGAGTAAAAGATGTCCAGTCATTGGCAAAGTAAGTTCAAGTTTGGAGAGGATCTAAAGGAAGCAATTTGGGCACTTGAGACAAGTCCCTTTAGCAGGTATGTCCCTTACTTTTTAGAATTGCCCATTAGTACTAATCGATTGTTACCTTTTATTATGTAGGCACCAGAAGAGGAGTTAAAGCCCTTACCGACTCTCCTCATGTATGCCAATCTGGGCAGTAGCAACACACTTCTAGTTATCATAGCAACTGATCTTACAATAGCAAGAAGAAAAGCTCGCTAGTGTGTTGCAAGAGTGTAAGATGACATTGGGATGGACTGTTGTAGATATTAAAGGTATTAGTCATTCCTTATGCATGTATAGGATTTTGCTTAAGGAAGGGATACCCCAATCCTGTGCGAAGACGTCTCAGCCCATCGATGATGGAGGTGGTGACGAAGAAGTGATGAAGTTGTTGGATGTGGGTGTCATAATAGCAAGTGGGTGTCATATTCCCCATCTCTAACAACATGTGGGTAAGTCCTTTGCAGGTGGTTCCCAAGAAGTCGAGCATTACAGTTGTGGAGAATGTGAGAGGAGAGATAGTTCTGATTTGAGTGCATAACAGATGGCGAGTTTACATGGATTATCATAAGCTCAACTTGATGAGTAGAAAGGACCACTTTCCCCTACCCTTGGTTGTGCTTACTATTGTTTTCTTGATGGTTATTCTTATATTCAGGTAACTATTGCTCCCGAGGACTAGGAGAAGATGACTTTTACGTGCCCGTATGGCACCTTTTCTTATAAAAGGATGCCTTTTGGATAGTATAACACCCCCATTACCTTTTAAAGGTGCATAGTAAGCATCTTTTCTAAGTATCTTGAGAAAATTATTGAAGTTTTCATGGATGAGTTTACCGTCCATGGGGATTCATTCAAACAACATCTAGATAACCTCATTTTGATACTTAAACGATGTCTTGAAACTAACCTTGTTCTTAATTATGAAAAGTGTCATTTTATGGTTCAACAAGGGATAGTTTTAGGACATATGGTTTTTTCTAAGGGTATTGAGGTTGATAGAGCCAAGATAGACCTTGTTTCTTCTTTGCCCTACCCTGCTTCTATGCGTGAAGTTCGATCTCTTCTTGGCCATGTAGGGTTTTATCACAAGTGCATCCAGAACTTTGCCAAGATTGCACAACCATTTTGCAGGTTGCTTCAGAAGGACAAAGAGTTTGTTTTTGATGAGCAGTGCAAGAAGGCATTTGATGCTTTAAAGGAGAAGTTGGTTAATGCACCTATCTTACAACCTCCAAATTGGAGTATTCCATTTGATCTCATGTGTGATGCCTCCAACCATATCATTAGAGCAGTTTTAGGTCAAAGAGCAAGGCGAATCACTCATGCTATTTATTATGCCTTGAAGATCTTAAATGACACCTAAGCAAATTACATCACCACAAAAAAGAGCTTTTTGTAGTAGTTTTTGTTTTGGATAAGTTTAGGTCTTATTTATTGGGTACTAATATTACTGTTTATTATGATCATCTAGCTTTGAGGTACCTACAAGCAAAGAAGGAGGCAAAGTTGAGGCTTATTTGTTGAATACTCCTACTTCAGGAGTTCAGTGTGCAGATAAAGGATAAGAGTGGCTCAGAGAATGGAGTAGCAGATCATTTAAGTCGCTTAGTGGAGCATGGTGCTAACACAGGCCCTATCAATAATGATTTTCCATATGAGAAACTATGTACAGTATAATCGTTAGCTCCCTGATATGCTAATATAGTGAATTTCTTAGTTTTTCACAAATTTCCTATAGATTTCACCAAGGCATAAAAGAAAAGAATGAAGAGCCAAGAAAATTTTATGTATGGTATGATCTTTACCCATGGCAATTTTGTGCAGATCAAGTCATCAGATGGTGCGTATTGACAGTGAATTTCTTTCAATTTTGACATTTTGTCACTCTTATGCATGTGGAGGTCATTTTGGCCCAAAGCAGACAGCTCACAAGGTTCTAAAGTGTGGGTTTTATTGGCCATCTCTATTTCAAGATGCATATGATTTCTATAGGACTTGTGACAATTGTCAGTGCATAGGTATGTTAGGTTCCTGTGGGGAACTACCTTAAATGCCTATATTAATTTGTGAGATTTTTTATGTTTGGGCATAGACTTTATGGGTCCCTTTTATTCCTCGTTTGGATTTCAATAAATTATGATTACAGTTGATTATATGTCAAAAAGTGTGGAAACAAAAGCCACTCGAACTAGCGATTCTTGAGTGCTTGCAAATTTCTTGAAATCCAACATTTTCTCAAGGTTTTGAGTCTTGCGAGCCACCATTAGCAACAAAGGGAATCACTTTTACAACTGGACAATTGAGGTCCTCATGAAGAAATATCAAGTGATGCATCGGGTCTTAACCACTTGTCACCCTCAGATGAGTGGCCAAGGTGAGGTTTCTAACCAAGAGATCAAGTCCATCCTAGAGAGATTTTGTGCCTCAACGACACCTTATGGGCATACAGGACTGCATATAAGACTCCAGTAGGGATATCACCATTCGGGCTTGTTTTTGGGAAGCAATGTCACCTTCTAGTGAATCTACAACATAAGACTTATTAGGTAATCAAGAAGTGTAACATAGAGTTAGAAGTTATTGGTGCCCACAGAAGATTATAGTTACAAGAGCTTGAAGAATTGCGACATGAAACATTCGAGAATGCTTAGATTTATAAAAAAAAAAGACTAAGGCATTCCATGGTCGTAACATCTTTAGGAAGACATTTGTGGTGGGATAGAAATTACTTTTATATCATTCACACCTCAAGCTCTTTCTAGGTAAGTTACGCTCCCGATGGATAGGTCCCTTTGAGGTTACACAGGCACTACGAAAAATTTATACAATTTGTGACATGTTAATGATAAAATGTCGTGAATTGTACAGACTTTTCGTGACGTTTTAAAAATGTCATGAAAAGTTTGAATTTTTTGTGACGTTTTATACAAACGTCACAAATTTGTGACACTTTTCGCGACATTTTATGAATAAAACATCGTGGAATAGAAACCGCGATGTTTTGTTGAAGAAAACGTCGTAGAAGGGTAAGCTAAAACATTCTTTTACAGGAGCAAGTCGTTTGGTTTTTTTTTTTTGTTTTCTTAAAACCCTCTACCCCTTTTGCACCCCCGTCCCCCCATGTTTTGGTTTTGCTGTCAATAGCTAGAGGTACATCGTTGTTGAGCTTCTCCTCCCTCCTTTTGCTTGTTCTTTGATTTGGGCTTCCAATGTCTCTCCCTTTTCTTTGATTTTAGTGGTAAGCTTCATTTTCTATAATACCCATTAAGAAAAGAAGAGTCTGTATTTGGATAGGGTTTGTTTCGTAGAGATATGGCTTCTGACGATCCCAAACAGCAAACTAGCCGTGGTTTCTTTGCCTCCATTTTAGTTTATTGGCATTATCAACATCGGAATCAAACCTTGGATAGAAGACTGATGGCCTTGAAGTTCCTCAGACGTGCTAAAATCCTCTCTTCTTCTACAGCAATATCAAATTAGAGCTCCGCTTGTTTGCTATTGACCTCCATTGCTAGGGCTTTCTCTTCTTCTGCAACTCCGATCACCGCCACTCTCTTTCTCGGAGATGGTATCGACCCCAAGACCACTCAATCCGTCAAACAGGTTATTATTGGTTCTTGATTTCATGGTTTTATTGAATTTCTTTTTTTATTGTATGGGGTCTCACTCTCCTTTTTCCTGGATATAGTTTTGCTATTTAACAGGTTCTTTTGTAAAGATTTGTTCTTTTGGATTTTGGTTTTCTATATTTTCATTTCCCTTTGCGAAAGATCATACCCTAGAAATAAGAAGCATTTCGGTTCTTAGTTATGGTGTAGGGTTTGTGGGATGAACAATATTCTGGAATTTTGAACTTTGGAGCTTAATATTTTGTATTTTGATGACACTATTCGTTTCCAATGTGTAATATATGTTCAAGCATGATATTTAATTCATCATGCAACAGACATGATTGCTAGAAATTGAGCTGTTAAGAATGCTTGATATAGACTAAGTGTGTTTCAGAGGATTTTAGGGAATAGATTTGCATGCCAGCTCCTTGTGATGCCCTCCGTAAAATAACATTCATATTGGACTTTCATGGTGTAAGGTGCTGTCATCCAAGACCTCAAATAGGTGATATAAGTATCTTTTGTGATAGTGTTATCATTTTCATCTGGGAATTATCCTTGAGCAATGGGCTGGGTTTTTTGATAGTTTTACCTTTTGAAATTGAGAAAGCTATACATTATCTGCAAATATTTATAACTATTTTTTGCAGTTTTTGTGTATGCCTAGGATTAAAGGATCAAAATTATGTTGAAATGCTAGAGTATAGTATGTTCTTTTAGTTTATTGGCATTATCGACATCGAAATCAAACCTAGGATCAAGACTCTTCTCAACCTCACCACAGCTCAACATATATTAATGTTCCTATAGGACCAGTTTCCCTTTCAGTTACTAGGACTTTAGAAGGTGAAAATCACAGAACTACTACCTCATCACCTAGAGGTGACCAAAATGAAGAGGCCTTAAATGCAAGGTACTTTTGATGTCAATCACTCCACTTGTATAACATCTTAATATTGTTATTTATGTGAGATTTAAAATGCCTCTTCCTCAGGTTCATTCAATTTCTAAGTACAGCTTGTTGATACAGGGCGGTAGTTGAGTAATGGTGGTCACCAATCGTCTTGATGCGTCCATGGATATTTGCAGTTTTGGTATTAAACAAAACAATATTACTTTTTGGAAAGCTAGCAATTTGGTTAAGCACAGAAGGATAATGGTTGGATGAGATTAATGAGTCGTTACCATCCAAGGTCATTAATAGAGGACAATGGATATGATATAAATCAGTTGGGAACTTAATACTTTGCAACTATACTTCAGTAGAAGATTTTAGGACCTCTTTTGGTTCAGTAAAAGATTTTAGGACCCCTTTTGGTTTTTATTTTCCATTTCTTCTTCTGCCTTGAGATCGTAAGATTGGTAAGTACACTTTTTGGTTTCTAATATACTTGTTTTATACTATTGCTACTAGGTAGAGTGCACAGATATGCATAAGAATTGCTCTAGAGAATACAGGTATATATTCCATATTTATCACTAACATTTACAATTAAAAAAAAGTTGATGAGAATCGAGACAGACAAGCATAAATTAGTTCTTCAAGCATAAAATAGTATGTGATTAACTGAATCTTTGCGCCCTGAATTTGGGATTTTTGACTCACCTCTTTATATACAGATATCTCTCGCTTTTTTGTCTGTGTATTATTGTGTTTATGTGACCAATGTTAGATACCAGGGAAAGCTAGTTGCTTTCAAAGGATTTTACTGAAAAATGGAGTTGAGCTTGGATTTAAGCTTGTCATATATGCCTAAAACAATCAACGAGTTTATCTGGGAGGCTTTGATGATTGAAGATGGTACCCAAAAGTTGTCAAAGCTTGTAAATTACGTGAAGAGGTTAGAGGAAGAGATGAGAAAGATCGGTGCTTTTAAATGTGAACTCCCTCTTAGCTTGCTTCTTTTGAACGATGGTTGGTATTGCCTTTCTATCTTGTTTCTTTGATTTTTTAAGTTTCTTGTTGGACCCCAAACTTTTCTTAGAAGATTAAAATTAATAAATGAGAAAAGTGGAGAGGTTCATATATATTCTTTGAAACTTTCAGTGGTTAAGAGATTTTGAAATGGGAAGAATGCAAACAAAAATGGAATTGAAATTGTGTAGTAAGTTGATGAAGAATATGTAA
>JAOSBN010032009.1:0-16233 GCA_027563595.1 Erythroxylum suave
CAATTCAACCCCCCTTCTTGTGCATCTTAAATATCGTTTTCTAAGTGTTGTATTAACGTGTGAATTACTTCACATATACCTTAAATGGATTATAAACAAATTTGATAAAAAAAATGTAAAAATTTTTAGAAACTAAAGTAATACAAACCTTGACTCGACTACATTCTTATTCCTGAAATTATGAAATCTTTAGCATCTACAAATATGATTCATTAAATAAAAACAAAATATTTAAAACCACAAGATTAATAAGGTAATACATAATTAAATTCAAAAATAACACAAGCATAGACTCAAATATCTTCCCTAATAAAAACCTAAGCTTATAGTGCACAATATGGTACTAAAGCACCTAAACATTTTTAGGAAGCATAAAATGAATAAAAAAGCAAAAAATAGGTCTATAATGTAAGAGACGACATTTTACCCTAAGCGCTTTGAGCAATACGCCTAGAAAGTAAGAGACAACATTTTGCCTAAGGCCTCGTTTGGTTGGCGGGAAAGTAAAGTGAATTTAAAATCTGATTCCTCGAAAAATAAATCTGTAGAAAGTAAAAATATTCACATGTTTGGATACAAGAATTCTAATAGGAAAGTTGGGTGGATTCTTATTATAGTGTTTGGTATGCAACAGTATGTCATGGAATGTAATTTAATTTTGACTTGTGTTTTCAATTATATTCCTACAAACTAAATAAAAATTGAAATTGTTAAATAATGTTAATTTGTAATACAAGTTATATTATTAAATGTTAATTTTTTATTTATTTTATTCTAATCATTTAATATTGTTATATCATAAATATAGTATTGAAAAGTACTAAAAAAATTTCAACTGCATGCAAAGATAAATCTTAAAATTCAAATCAAATATGAACATTTTTGTTAACATTGAAAATAAAAATAAAAATAGTGCATTATCACAACTAGACAATCTCAAAATGAAAATTAAAAAAAATGCCAAATATCTTCTGAACATCCTAAATTTAATAAATTTGAAAATCTTAAAAAGTAATTACTCTTTAAATCTGCCTTAGATATTCTTCTTTGTCAGCATCTTGAAGAGTGAAAAAATAATCCATATGATTTGGATTATTTACAAGTTTTATTCCAGCTCTAATACGTTCAGCTTGTGTTAAGTCTTTCAATTTGCTAAGTTATTTATCTAGTTTTCGCCTATTCTTAGATTCCTTCTGATTCAGCCCTGCAATAGATTCTACAACTTTAGCTATTTGCTCGTTAGATTTCTCCAAACTTTTATTAAGCTTTTCAGTGATACCTTCCAAACAATAAACTAAACTATCAGCACTCCTCTTCCTTTTGCAATGTGATTTCTTTGAACTTCCTTCACCTTGAAAATTACCCCTGATTGGTTGATCTCTTTAAGGCTCAACATCATCCTCCTCATTAGATTCTTCATTCTCTTCATCCAAGTTCTCTTCTTTGTTTATATTTTCTAGCATATCTGAGGGTGCATCAATATTTTTTCCTATAGCTCGATCTTGTACCCAAATAATAGCTAGTTTATCATCATAGAGAAATGATCTATTCTTCATAAATGAATTATCTGGATGACTCTACAATAAAAACAGTATCAATCATTATAAAAAATTAATACGAAAAATAGTGCTAAAAAATTATAACATCAATAATTATATAAATCATGTAAAAATATTTTTAAAGAAACTAAGTAATCTAATTTGTACTAACCTTTAGATATGCACTCCACACGTCAACGTTTGCAGTAACACATTTTTTTTCATCATCCTAACCAAGACCACTTGTTTCTCCACTATTTCTCGCATCATAAATAGCATGATATTCAATAATTTACAATGAGACTCAATATGTGGTTTTTCTTTTAAATCATGCCCTGGTAATTTTTGATCTAATATCTTTTCTAGTTCTTTTTTATATCCTTTCCTTAATCCACTACCATTTTCACCATCAAAATTTCCACTTTCTTTCAGTTCAAGCATGGTCTCCACTAACTTTTCATCCTCAACAATATTCCAAACACGGTTACTACCTTTGCATTTGCAAGATCCAATATTACGTTCCATACCTGACAAAAGTAAATTTATTTTGATATAATTAATGTTAAATGCACTAAAAATTATATGCATTTAATTCATAAAATAATTATATATAAGATAATAAGTTATATATGTCCTTTTAGTAGTAGCACTACATCCTATCATCAAGAATATGTTCAATGTTAAAATTGATCTCACCATACACAACCAAAAAGTGTACAACTTTTTAAAAGTAAGAATAATCCAATATTAATTAACATTAAGAAAAAGGAAAATAATCCAACAAATTTAAATAATGCATTTCTTTAACAAAAATATTAAACTACCTAAAGCTACCAAGAATAAAGACCCTAAAAATATGAAAGCCTATATTTTTATCCAATATTTCTATTTTGCCTCCATTCATCAAACATTTGATTGACTAAAGTTTGTCTCCAATTTTTCCATTCCTCATATGGTTCGACTAAAGTGATTGACTCTCCCTTTAACTCAACTCCACCTTCGGTGGAAGTTGTACCAATGTTGCTAGCACTTTACTTAATGACAAGATTAAATTGCCTACATTGAAACATCCTAAACCTTATAAATTGCAATGGCTTAATGATTGTGGTGAGGTGAAAGTCACCAAACTAGTGATGGTTGCATTTTCTGTTGGCAAGTATCATGATGAGATTTCATGTGATGTTGCAACTACGTATGCTGGGCATGTTTTGTTTGGTAGGCCATGGCAATTTCATAGAAAAGTTAGGCATGATGGATACAAAAATTGCTATTCTTTTCCTTTCCATAGTAAAAACGATGCACTGAAACCTTTTAGTCCCATTCAAGCTTGTGAGGATCAAGTGAGGATTGAGAAAGAATGCAAATTGAGAGCAAAAGAAAAGAAAGAGAGAGAGGTCGAAAAAAAGAAAAAGAGAGAAAAAAATAAAATGAATGGGAAAAATGAAGAACAAAGAGTGACTTTACTTGCTGGAAAAAGTGAGATCAAGAGAGCTTTAAAATGTGAAGAATCTTATATACTTTTATATAAAGATGTTTTCTTAAGTATTAACAAGCTTCATCCATCTTTTCCATCTAGTGTTTTATCTTTGTTGCAGGAATTTGGTGACTTATTTCCAGAGAAGATTCTCGATGGATTACCCCATTTGAGAGGCATTGATCCCCATAAAGACTTCCTTCCCAGAGCTTCAATTCCGAATAGGCCTGCATACAGAGCCAATTTAGAAGAAACTAAAGAGATCCAAAGACAAGTTGAAGAACTTATGAAAAAGGGCTTTGTGAGAGAAAGCTTGAGCCCATTTGCTGTGCCAGTTATACTTGTTCCTAAGAAAGATGGCAAATGAAGAATGTGTGTTGATTGCAGAGTCATTAATAAAATCACAGTGAAATATCGTTACCCTCTCCCTTATTTAGATGATATGCTTGATGGGTTGCATGATGCTTACATATTTTCTAAAACTGATCTTAGAAGTGGGTGCCATCAAATTTGCATGAGAAAGCGTGATGAGTGGAAAACTACTTTCAAAACTAAATTGGGGTTGTATGAGTCGTTACTTATGCCTTTTGGCTTGACTAATGCACCTAGTACTTTCATGAGTTTGATGAATTATATGTTTTGCCCTTTTATTGGAAAGTATGTAGTTTTCTACTTTGATGATATTCTAATGTATTCTAGGAGTTTAGATGATCATGTGAAATACTTGCATGGTGTGATTGTACTTTTAAGAGAGAATAAACTTTATGCCAATTTTGAAAAATGTTCCTTTTACATGGACACTATTATGTTTCTAGGTTTTATTGTAGGTGCTAAAGGACTTCAATTTGATGAAGACAAAGTGAAGGCAATTAGAGAATGGACAACTCCTAAGAATGTTAATGAAGTTTAAAGCTTCTATGGCTTGGCAAGCTTCTATAGGAGATTTTTGAAGGACTTCTCTACTATTGCTATCATTTTGAATGAATTGGTAAACAAGAATGTGATTTTTAAATGGGGTGATTCACAAGAGGTTGTTTTTAGCACCTTTAAAAAAAAACCAATGCTCCTCTTTTTATTCTCCATAATTTTTCTAAAGTTTTTGAGGTTGAATGTGATGTTTCTAGAATAGGCATTGGTGCTGTTTTAATGTAGGATTCTAAACCCATTGCTTATTTTAGTGAAAAACTAAGTGGTGCTGCTTTAAATTACTCCACTTATGATAAAGAGTTGTATGCTTTATAAAAGTCTTTAGAGACTTGGTAACATTACTTGCCAAAAGAATTTATCATTCATTTCGTTCATAAAATTTTGAAATTTCTAAAGTCCCAAGGTAAATTGAACAAGAGACATGCTAGGTAGCAGGAATTTATTTAAACTTTTCCTTACTTTATTAAACATAAATAAGGGAAAGAAAATAGTGCGGTTGATGCTCTTTCTAAGAAATACTCTCTTCTTACCTCTATATATGCTAGATTACTTGGTTTTGAGATGTTGAAAGGCATGTATGAATCTGATTATCACTTTATAGAAATTTGGAAATCTTGTGAAAAACATGGTATTGATAATTTCTATAGATTTGATGGATTTCTTCCCAAAAAAGATAAACTTTGCATTCCATCTTGCTCTATGCATGAATTACTTATTAGAGAGACAAATGGTGGTGGATTGATGGGTCACTTTGGTGTTAAGAACACTTTAGCTCTTTTGCATGAACATTTTTATTAACCTAACATAAGAAAGGATGTTGTTTTTGTTTGTGCTAAATGTATTACTTGTAGGCATGCAAATTCTAAGGTTCAGTCATATGGTTTATATTCTCCCTTACTCGTCCCCTCTCATCCTTGGGTTGATATATCTATGGATTTTTTTGCTTGGATTGCCTAGATTATCTAGTGGAAAGGATAACATCTTTATAGTGGTTGATCGATTTAGCAAGATGGCTTACTTTGTTGCTTATTCTAAAACCAATGATGCTATTCATATTGCTGACTTGTTATTTAAAGAGGTTGTAAGATTGCATAGGTTGCCATAGACTATTGTGAGTGATAGAGATGTGAAATTTCTTAGTCACTTTTAAAGAACTCTATATAATTAAGTTGGCATCAAACTCTTTTCTTCTACTATTGCATATCCTTAAATGGATGGTCAAACTGAAGTGGTAAATAAAACTTTTGTGTTCGATCATCCTTAAGAACTTGAACAATTAGGAAAAGTGTCTCCCACATATTGAGTTTGCTTACTTGTGATAGTCATTCTTCTACTCAATTATCTCCTTTTAAGGTTATTTATAGGTTTAATCCTTTGACTCCTTCAGAAATTCTTCCATTGCCTTCTAATGAGTTTACTAACCTTGATGGTGTGAAAAAGGCTAAATTTACGCAGGAGTTGCATGCTAAAGTTAGAGCCAACATTGAGAGGAGAAATGAACAATATGCAAAGTAAGCCAATAAAGGCCGAAGGTGTGTTGTATTTGAACAGGTGATTGGGTTTGGGTGCATTTTAGAAAAGAGAGGTTTCCAGAACAAAGGAAATCTAAGTTTCAGCCAAGAGGAGATGGCTCCTTTCAAGTTTTAGAAAGGATTAATGATAATGCTAATAAAATTGATTTGCATAGCTCCTATGGTAATGTTAGTGCTACATTCAATGTATTTGACTTATCCCTCTTTGATGCTATAGATTTAAGGACGAATCCTTTTGAGGAGGGAGGGACTGATGGAGAACTATAGGTATATGAAAGACAAGAAGAGAAGCATACACGGTGTGATCCGCCTCAAGGAAGCTTAGGACATGACTTGCATGGACATGAGCTGATAAAAGGAGGCTTAGGAGTTGAAATTCGATCAAATTTGAAGCATGAATATGCAAGGCAAGGGGCTGAATGAAATCCCCATGTCAAAGACCCAACATTGAGGTCTAATGTTCTTAAAGATCCATTACAACCTTCAGCCCAACATGAAATGTCCAAAGGCCCACATTGAGTCCAGTTGGAAGAATTTTAGGAAATATCTTAAGAAACTTAGTGATTAAAAGTTTGTGAGATTGGGAAATCAAATTAACACATGTCGAGTTTGCCTATAACCATTCTCTCAGGGTTATAGCCGTCCATACCCCATTTGACGCACTTTATGGCCTTAATCCTATCACTCCCTTTGAATTTAGTCCTTTTCCTCTTGATGTACAAGTGAATCTTGATGCTAAAAAGAAGGCTAAATCCATAAAAAATTTGCATAAGTCTGTTAGAGGCCAAATAGCCAAGGCTAATAAAGCTTATAAAATGAGAGCTAATAAGCATAGAAAACCCACATTATTTCCATCTTGGTGATCTTAGATAGGTACATTTGAGAAAAGAAAGATTTCCCTCCAAGAGAAAGAGCAAATTGGTACTTAGAGCCTATGGCCCATTTGAAGTTCTTGAGAAGATTGGAGACAATGCATACAATATTGACTTGCCATCCGAATTTGACAATGTCTCGACTACTTTCAACGTTGGAGATTTATCTCCACGTTTGGAAGATGGCGTGCTTATGGATTTTAGGATAAATCCTCCTCAAACTGGGGAGGATGATGTGAAATCAGCCCAAGTTAGTGAAAAAAATTTGGCCAAAGTTTTAATTAAAGTCTACAATATTGTTAATGGAGTACTCAAGGTCTAAGAAGTTTCCAAGATCATTTTTGACAGCCTAGCCTATGAGCAACAAGCATAGAAAGGCCCAATTCTATCAAGACCACATTTTGGTTTTCATTCAATCCAAATGAGAGAATATTATACAAGTTGATGGGTATTGAGGGAATTTGTCCTAAAGCATTAAATAGGTATTAAGGAAATTTGTCCTAAAGCATTAATGGGTGTGGCTTTTGTTATTATTGAATGGTGGATGAATTTTAGCTCATAGTTAATTGTAACTTTTGATATTTCTCATGTTAGTTTCGTCACTCACTCATGTTTAGCCTATATAAAGGCCAATCTCTCATTTTATAAAACAAGACACGTGAATTTGATGAATAGAAAAACCAAGAAGATTAAGTTCTTCTTTTGTTCTTTCCTTTATCTAAGTTTGGCCTGACTTGGTGGTGGATAATTCAAGCTGGTGGTATCTCCTTTAGACTTATATTAATTGTTGTCCTTTTATTCTAGTAAGTTTAATTTATCTTATGATTGATTTGTTTGAAATTCAGTTTGGAGTGTTCTTTAGTTGTCCTCGCCTCACTGAGATTAATTGATGAATAAATCTAATTTGAATGTAAGAATGAGATGTTATATATATAAGAAGACCATGTTAATATCATTAAAAGTGTTTTGTGTTATTAGTCAAACTATTTTGGTGGGATTTAAAGTTATTTTCTAGTTGTTCTACGTGGTTTAATAGATGGTCTGAGTAAATCTTGAAGAAGCTTGTTTTGTTTCATATCAGAAGGTAAGCAAGTGATTGCTTTTACTTGGATGTGCTTAATATTGAAACATCTTATATTGGATAAGAGGAAGTTACATTAAACTCTATAAGCACAAGCATTTTGTACAAAAGTTTAAAGGAGAAGATTGATGCCATCCATGGGAATCATGTGAAATGCCCTAGTGAAATTGAAATTATCAAGAAGAAGAAAAGAAAATTAGTAGGCAAAAATCAATGTAACATACACCCACGAGCATTTAAGTAAGAAAAATGGTCAAGATTATGACCTAAATTGAGCACTTGTTAGGAAGTAACCCCACTTTATTAACTTTTTATATTTTGGACATAGTGTTATGTCATTTTCTATTGAATCTTGATTTGATTTATAACTAGTTTTTAGTGTTAGTTCATTTTTGGTTTTCTACGTTTTTAGGCCAACATTCTGTCATGTTTAGCCCTATATTAGCCCAATTGGAGAAACAGAATGTGCCACACCTAAACACCATTAATAGTCAAACTCTTGTATAGGCGTACTCATGGACACAATATCATGTTCCTCTCTATGCCATACATATGCTCATTTACGAGAAAACAAAAAAAAAAGGAAAATGTACTAATTTCAAACATAGCCCCTACATTGTAGGTTATACTCTCATGTTCCAAAAACATGCCCCTAGGTAAGTAGAACATTGACACCATATTAACAGTGTGTTCAAATGTTAAAAAGAAATAGAATGGACCATATTACATCGTGGGACCTACATGTCCCTCTGTCAACCCGTATTCAAACAATATGGCCCTTTGTATACACTATATAACACTCATGCTCTATCAACACCTAATTGGGGAATTCCCATATTGCTCCTTTTCTTTGCATATGCCCCTAAGTACTTCAACACATCACTATCTTTGTGTGAAACACGTTTATTATATATTATTGTATAGGTGCCATGTATGAAAGGTATGTCCAAACCATGTTTCCTCATTTTTCATTGCATCGTTCACTTGTTCTCTTTTAAAATTCAACTCTCTTTGGTTTAGATAGATTCCAATTCCTCCTAGGCCGATATTTTGTGTAGCCTAACATTATTTTGATACTATATTCACCATACCTTTAGCATCATCCAAATATTTTTCCTACTATATTTTTAATTTCACTATTTCTATGCCTATTGTAATACTTAGAGTTATGAATTACATTTTTGATTATATTTGTTTGAATATCCATTAATCATGATCTTTAGCATGCCAAGAAAATAACTTAGATGAATTATGAACTACATATGATATTTTTGGTTAAAGATGATTAGTATGAATGATTTTAGTTGCTTTAGTACATTATATGAAGTAGAATTTTTTTATGTTGTTAGATATGAGTGACAATTAGATCATGCATTGGTAATGTAAACATAAACATGGGAATATTATAGTTTAGGCTAATACATCTTTTATTGGTACATTATTTTGCTTCATATCTATCATAATATTCTCTACACTTATATGCATGTGGTGCTAAATTTTATTTTTTTCAACACTCACTTATGAGTTTCTTTAGGATGTTATATCATGGCAAGGATAGTAGGTCCACTGGGACCATTAAGACGCCCTTAATACCACCTAATGTAAAAGGATAAGAGTTGATGCTTTTGCAAGTACATTATGTATGACTAATTTAAGGACACATATCCTTCAGAGATAGTCGCAAACACTAGCACCACTTTTATCTCTACGACAAGAGCCACATGAGTAGTAAGACCATCCACTACTCTACTCTAGTACTGAGTTATAGTGAAAGAGATACCAATCTTTGAGAATGATACAATTTAAGGTGCCCAAGTGCATCGAGTAGGATCTGTTGGGGGATGTGGACCTTATAGATGGTGTGAGGGAGATCATCTCCTTTGACTGGTGATTAGAGTTTTATTTTTCTTTAATCTTGGGGTGTTGTTCTATTGGCAGCTTATATGAACTCTAGAGGTTAATGATATCCTAAGGTATCATGGGAGGATGATTCTATCCTCAAGTTCAAATTAGTAGGCATGGACCATAACCTCCGCAACAATTAGTTTATAGTCCACGTCAATATCTATATAGAGAAGCATGTTAGGATCCAACTGCCAAGTATAATATCATTTAACTTTAACTGGTTGAGCACAAACTCATGAAACTTATGGAATAATATTGTGATAGGGAGGCCTTACAATACCACAAAGTCTAAAGCCTCAAGATTAAGATTTTTAGTGATGTAGTATGTGCACAAGCTCCTAATGCACTAACTTTGTGCTAAGAGGGAGAGCACAAGATTGGTGATCCAACAAGACCTTTTCCTTATCTACTACATGTCTTAGGGAAAGAGGATGCCTCTTAAGATTTCTTTTATCCAATTGGTCTGAGATTACTTACATCAAGCCAACTTTAACATCATCACGAAAGTTCAATCATCACAAGACTTATAAGAGGGCTAGGAATGCCAACAAAAGCGTTTGAGCTGAGTGTAGTAGCCACTCCTATGCCCCTCATTGTGAACACCTTATAGGTCATACATGTGGTTAATAAATGGATGGGAGAGGAAAATATTTCACATTCGATGGTTCGCCACAATGAAAAAAGAGGATACTGCCACCTAAGAGGACTAGTGATGCAGAATCATGGGCATGTGAAAGACAATAAGAGAAGTATCCATGGTGTGGTCGACCTCAAGGAAGCCTAGGACATGATTTGATTGCAAAAAGAGGCTTATAAGCTAAAATTGGATCAGATTTGAAGTCTCAATGTGCGAGGCAATGGGCTAAACGAAATTCCCATATCAAAGGCCCAACATTCAAGTTTAATGTACCTAAAGATCCATTACAAGATGTTGGAGGCCCAATGATAAGAGCTAAGGCCAAAGCAATGTATCAAGCATTGAATTGATTGATCCAAGACCTTCAAGAGATAAAGCCCATGTTGTTGAGTCAGATTTCATCTTATAAATGTCTAAGAGGCATTGTCTTACTCCTTGAAGCCCAATATGAAGTGTCCAAAGGTCCACATGGAGTCCAATTGAGAGAACTCGCTTAAAATATCATATGACAACTATATGCCATTTAAAATAAGGATAAAGACGTGATTTATAAGGTCTAATATGCTTATATCATGTTTTAATTAGTAACACCTTTCTTTCTAAGTTTATTTTGTTTCCTTTTATTTAGTTTCGTCTTTAGGACATTAAGTTAGGAAGCTTTTCCTGTAAATAGGCACCTTTTATGTACTTTAAAGGGGATTATTCATTCAGAAATAATATTGAGTATTATTGAGAGCATTCTAGCTTTTTTTGTATTCTTTGAGAATACTTGACTTATCGAAGGAGTGGTCTTCCTTTGTGGCATCCCAAGGTTAGAGTTCTAAGAGACAAGTTCTCTTAGGGTTCTTTCCATTAACCAATATTCTTGCTAGGGTTCTAAGAGAAGTTCTCTTAGAGTTCATTCCATTGACCAACATTCTTCTAACCTTTTATCTTTGTTTTCTATTTCTATATTTTCAATTTTGTTTCTTGTGCTTGCGTGTGTGTTTGATTCTAGCCATTCCTAGACATAGTCCATCTTGTTAAAGGTTCTATAGGACAAGTTCCTATTGGGTCTCCCATCATTTGGTATCAAAGTGCTTTAGTTGCTAGATTTCAAATAACTATCCTTTTGTTGTTTATTTTCGTTCTTCTTCTATGTCTGTTTTTCATGCACTGTTTTGTTGACTTTTTTTTTTGAGTTTTTTGTTGAACAATTAGTGTTTCTTCAAGTTCAGAATCTCTTCTTTCTCTTCGTTTTGGATTCATTCAAATCCAAGCTTTCTAGGGCAAGTTACACTAAGTTGAAATTTGAGATGTCCAGCTTCTAAAAATTACTTGGCATTTTTTTAATTTCCATATTTATTTGTGTGAACTTAAAATTATCTGAAAAAAGGAGTAGAAGTCAACAAATAAAGAGAAAATTTTCGTCAAAAAAAGGATAAAAAGAAATTTGTCAAGAAAAAGAAAAAAAGAAAATCATCAATAGAAAGAAAAAAAAGAAAACAATCAGTGTGTGTTGCAATTTCTAGAGAACTAGAGTCCAAGTTTGCTACTTTCCTATTACAATCATATAAATATAACATCTTTCCTATTACTTGAACTTAAATTGTAAGTACTTTCCTATCTTGTATTGCTTGGAACTTGCTTACTTTCCTATTTGCTTCACTTTCTTATTTAAATTACTTTCCTATCTTGTCTTTAGTTTTCTATTTTATTTCTTGCCTCATTCATCTTTCTTTAGATTAATGTTTAAATCTCCTTGAGGTAAACACTTCCTTAATTCATTCCTTATACTATTTTTTCCTTTCATTGGTTTCTAAGTTTTTCCACTTTTTCATCATTTTTCTTTCCTAATACTCTTAGTGCTAACCTTCGTTTTTTTTGCTCTTGTTTTCAGAATTATTGACCTCCTTTCCCTTCAAGTCCCCTTCCCTTTGCATATTCATCTCCTTTACTTCTTTATTTTTCACACCCTGTTTCCCCTTTTAGATTCTTTGAGAATTTTATTTTGGGATTCTAGTCTTGGCTGGCACTTGGTTTGATTGCTTCTATTTGATTGTGTCTTGTTTCAAATAAGGATAATATAGAAAGCAAATTGAGTGGTAAAAGGTAAGAGTGTTTGCATTATAGCAAAAGCCAATTTTGGTATGATAAATGAGTTGTTTGGCATCTGTTGAGTGTATACATGTGAGGTTAAGTGGTGAGGTCCATATTGTTTTTTGTTGTTCACTAACATTTTGTAGTTTATAAAGATGTCTTAAGAAGATAAATCACATAGGCAAGATCTCAAAGTCTTGCAAGATCAATTCTAGGGGTTGAATGCTAGGTTGGATGACATCCAATTCACGTCAAACTCAAAAGATCCTAGAAGGACGTTCCATGAAGAAAATGAAGATTTGCAATCTGAGGAGGCAGACAAGCTCCTTGTCATAATGAATTTGAAAACATGAAATTGAAAATCCCTTCTTTTCAAGGGAAAAATGATCTTGAATTGTATTTTGAGTGGCAGAGGAAAATAGAACATGTATTTGAGTGCCATACATATAGTGAGGAGAAAGCGCATTGTTCCAAGTCATCATGAGAAGGCGCTTTGTTCCAAGTCATTACTGTCAAGACTTGTTCAAGCTGCTGCAAAGATTGAGGCAAGGATCTATAAGTGCTGAAGAGTACCACCAAGAGATGGAGATCATCATGATTAGGCATGTTGAGGAAGATATGGAAGCTACAATGAGAAGATTTCTTAATGGTTTGCACCTTGAAATTTCTTCCATTGTAAAGCTGTAAAATTTTCTTGACATGGATGAGTTGTTGCATAAGGCCATCATGGTAAAAAAGCAAATAAAGATCCAAAATGGTGCTGGATCGAGTTCCTGGAAGAAAAGCTTGAAGTAGTCAAAAAATTTCTTCAAATCCAAGGGAGACATCAAACCAGAGGAGGAAAGTGCCTAAATTCTCTACTCCAAATCCTAAGGGTAAAAATGACTCTAAACCCTCTTCTTCTTCTAATCCTTCTTATAAAGTTAAGTGCTTTAAATGTCAAGTTTTGGTTATATTACTTCTCAATGCCCTAACAAAAGAACTATGATTTTTCTTAAGAATGGTGACATTGCTAGTGGAAGAAGTCACAGTGATGATTTTGATGATGTGGCTCCATTGACAGATGTTTCTGATGTTGATTGTGATGTTGAGGTTGGTGAAGTCCTTATGGCTAAGCGTGCTCTTAATATCCAACCAAAAGAAGATCTTGAAGAAGAGCAACGTGGGCACATCTTTCATAAAAGGTGTCTCATCAATGGTAAAGTTTGTATCATGATCATAGATGGTGGAAGTTGTACCAATGTTGCTAGTACTTTAATTGTTGACAAGATTAATTAAATTGAAATGAATAAATGATTGTGGTAAGGTGAAAGTCACCAAACAAGTGAGGGTTGCATTTTCTGTTAGCAAATATCATGACGAAATTTTATGTGATGTTGCATCTATGTATATTGGACACGTTTTGCTTGGTAGGTTATGGCAATTTGATAGAAAAGTTAGGCATTATGGATACAAAAATTGTTATTTTTTTCCTTTCGATGGTAAAAATATAGTGCTGAAAAAAGGCCCATTCAAGCTTATGAGGATCAAGTGAGGATTGAGAAAGAATGAACAAATTGAGAGCAAAAGAAAAGAAAGAGAGAGGGGTCAAAAAGAAAGAAAAAGATAGAGAATATAAAACGAGTGGAAAAAATGAAGAAAAAAGAGTGACTTTATTTGCTGGAAAAAGTGAGACCAAGAAAGCTTTAAAATATGAAGAATCTTATATACTTTTATATAAAGATGTTTTCTTAACTATTAATCAGCTTGATCCATCTTTGCTATCTAATGTTTTGTCTTTGTTGCAAGACTTCAACGACTTATTTCCAAAGGACATTCTCGATGGATTGCCCCATTTGAGAGGCATTGAGCACCATTTAGACTTCCTTCCTAGAGCTTCAATTCTGAAAAGGCCTATGTATAGAGCCAATCTGGAAGAAACTAAGGAGATCCAAAGACAAATGGAAGAGCTTATGAAAAATGGCTTTGTGAGAGACAACTTAAGCCCATTTGCTGTCCAAGTTTTACTTGTTCCTAAGAAAGATGGATAGAGAATGTGTGTTGACTACAGAGCTATCAATAAAATCACGGTGAAATATCTTTACCTTATCCCTCGTTTAGATGATATGCTTAATGAGTTGTATGGTGCTTGTATACTTTCTAAAATTGATCTTAAAAATAGTTACCATCAAATTCACATTAAAAAGGGTGATGAGTGGAAAACTACTTTCAAAACTAAGTTTGGGTTATAAGAGTGGTTTGTTATGCCTTTTGGCTTGACTTATGCACCTAATACTTTCATGAGTTTGATGAATCATGTGTTTCATCCTTTTATTGGAAAGTATGTGGTTGTCTATTTTGATGATATTTTAATTTATTCCAGGACTTTAGATGATCATATGAAACACTTGTATGATGTGTTTATAATTTTAAGAGAGAATAAGCTTTATGCAAATATAGAAAAATGTTTCTTTTGTATGGATACTGTTGTGTTTCTTGGTTTTATTGTAGGTGCTAAAGGACTTCAAGTTGATGAAGAGAAAGTGAAGGAAATTAGAGAATGGCCAACTGCCAACAATATGAATCAAGTTCGAAGCCTCCATGGCTTAGCAAGCTTTTACCAGAGATTTGTGAAGGACTTCTATACTATTGCTGCCCCTTTGAATGAATTGGTAAAAAAGAATGTGATTTTTAAATGGGGTGATTCATAAGAGGTTGCTTTTAACACCTTGAAAGAAAAATTGTCCAATGCTCATCTTCTTATTCTTCCTAATTTTTCTAAAGTTTTTTAGGTTGAATGTGATGATTCTGGAATAGGCATTGGTGTTGTTTTAATGCAGGATTCTAAACCCATTGCTTATTTTAGTGAAAACTAAGTGGTGCTACTTTAAATTACTCCACTTATGATAAAGAGTTGTATGCTTTAAAAAGCTCTTTAGAGACTTGGCAACATTACTTGTGGACAAAAGAATTTATCATTCATTCCTGATCATGAAAGTTTTAAATTTCTAAAGTCCCAAGGTAAATTGAACAAGAGACATGCTAGGTGGGTTGAATTTATTGAAACTTTTCCTTATATTATTAAACATAAACAAAGGAAAGAAAACATTGTGCCTGATGCTCTTTCTAGGAGATACTCTCTTCTTACCTCTATGCATTCTGGATTACTTGGTTTTGAGATGTTGAAAGGCATGTATGAATTTGATTGTGACTTTGCAAAAATTTGGAAATCTTGTGAAAAACATGGTATTGATAATTTCTACAAATTTAATGAATTTCTATTCAGAAAAGATACACTTTCACTACAAGAAAATTCAAGAATAGCGGTGGAAATTTTCCGACGGAACAAATTCTGAAGCTATTTACCGGCGGACATGGTATTTCCGTCAGTAAAACAGATGCTTTAGCAACAGAAAGAGACATCCGTCGGTACAAATGGAGAAAAAATTTTCACACAATATTTACGATGGAATATAGCGACGACAGCGAGATTACCGTCGGTAAAAATGCACGAAATGTTCGCGCAATTTTTTGGCTACGGGCAAAAACTGACGGAACTGCTACGGTCGGTATATATACCAACGGAAACAAGATTACCGTCAGTGAATTAGAAATTCTGAAAGACAACTGTATTACCCACGGATACAAGCCTACTGTTGGAGAATATGAGCATAACTAACCAGTTTACCAACAGAAATAGGCATGCTGTCGATGAATTGGTAACCAGATTGCCAACGGAGCTCTTCATTCCGACGGTAAACGTCGAGTCAGTGGTGGAGATTCTTCCAGAATATATACTTTACCGACGGAATTGGATGACCGTCGGTATTTGAGTTATTCCCGCCTATTTATCCCACCCATTTACCAACGGAATGGAGTGTTCCGTCGATAACTGTCGGCAGCGCCGTCGTCGTGTTGATGCGGAACCCTACTTTACTGACGGAACACTCCATTCCGTCGATAAATGGGCGTCTTTATAAGCCATGCCAACCCCCCTCCTACACGCCCACGCCTCTCATTTTTCTTCTCTTCTCCGCGGTTTCACTCTGGTTCTCCTGAAGTTTCTGGCCTCTTTTCTGTAGTTTGAGGTAAACTTTATTATTATTCTGTTATTTTTATAAGAAAAGCATGCTAGTAAATGAGATTAGTTTGAAATTTTAGAATTGAACATTTAATTGTGAATTTGTTGTATATTTAAATATTGTCATT
>JAOSBN010032049.1:0-16230 GCA_027563595.1 Erythroxylum suave
ACAATTCTTTTCTCATAAATTATTTCTTAAATTCATCAAATTTTCTTAAATTCATAAATTTTCTCATCAATTTCTTTTTCATTTAAATTCATTTTAATATTTCTAATTTTCACCAAAAGTTCGGGGTCCAACAATGGGAGCTTCATCTATTACATCTGATGAAAGTATTTGAGATACTGGTAAAGTAAGAATTTCAGGTGAATCTCGCAAAGTGTGTATTAGGCGCAACTACTGTTGCCTATATCGGGCATATTATTTCCTCTAATGGCGTAGAAGTTGATCCACAGTAGATATCGATGATTAAATCATGGCCCACCCCTAAGATGATAAAGCAGTTGCATGAATTCCTTAGCCTTGCTGGGTATTACCGACATTTCGTGCCTCAATTTGCAAAGATTGCCACACCATTGGCATTCTTCTTAAAGTGGGCACTGACACAAACACCCGTTTTAGCCCTCCCAGACTTCACAAAACCATTCTTACTACAGAAGAATGCTTCAGGAAGTGCAATAGGAGCAGTACTATCCCAAGAAGGCAAACCAATAGCATTCTTTAGCAAGCAGTTACCCCATGGAGTGCGACTAAACTCCACTTATTCAAGAGAAATGCATGCAATAATGGCCACTGTGAAGAAATGGAGACAATACTTGCTAGGACACAAATTTATTTTGGAAACTAATCATTAACCACTAAAAGCCATGTTAACCCAGACTATATAGACCCCAGATTAGCAACAATGGCTTTCAAAGTTAATAGGCTATAACTTTGAGATACGGTATAAACCAGGTAGAGAAAACTTGCCAGCAGACACCTTATCCCGTATCGTCCCTGAAGAGCCTGAGTTTCTTTCAATACAAGGCAGTTTGAGCCCAATTTTATCAGTTGTAAACATAATCAAGCGCTTTATTTCCCAGCACCCTGCAACAACGGAGTTCTACAACACGATTATGGCATAGCCCAGCACACTTGAGCACTATACTGTCAAAAATGGGTTGATTCTTTTCAAGGGAAGAATTTGGGTTCCAAAAAAATCTGTTGTACAGGAACTCATCATTTCAGAATTCCACTATACAGTAATAGGGGGACATACTGGAGCACAACAAACAATGTAAAGAATGTCTTCTGTCTTTTGGTGGCCATCTGCTCGTAAGGACGTTAAGGAATACGTGCTGGCCTGTTCTACATGTCAACAAACTAAGCCTTTCTCCACTGCCTCTCAAGGGCTCCTTCAACCTTTGAAGATTCTAGCAAACGTCTGGGAATCAATTTCCATTGATTTCATAACTCATTTACCACCTTCATTTGGCAAGACCACAATTTTCATGGTAGTGGAACGTCTTTCTAAGTATGCGCACTTTATAGCTCTTGGGCCTCACTTTACAGCAGTATCATTGGCAAATGTGTTTATTAAAGAAATTGTACACCTGCATGGCTTTCCATCTGGCATAGTGTCAGATAAGGGCCCAATCTTCGTGAACAGATCCCAGAAAGTGCTCTTTCATTTGCAAGGAACGGACCTCTCAACAAGTAGCGCCTATCACCCACAGTTAGATGGCCAAACAGAAGTAGTTAATCGATGTGTGGAAGATTACTTGAGGTGCTTCACATCAGAACAACCACAACAATGGGTGAAGTTTCTGTACTGGGCCGAGCTATCATATAACATGGCTTGGCACTCAACAATACATATGAGTCCATTTGAGGCCCTGTATAGCCGACCCCCTATGGCTCTTTCAAATTACGTTGCGGGAACAACAATAGTTCAAGGAGTAGAAGAACAGCTATTGACACGAGCAAAATTGCTTGCATCACTGAAAGAAAATATACAAAGGGCTCAGCTGTGGATGAAAAACAAAGTGGATGAACATAGGTTTGAGATGAACTTTTCACAAAGAGATATGGTTTACGTCTGTTTGCATCAATAACGGCAAGATTCAGTGGCTATCAGGAAATCACACAAACTATCGAAAAGATTTTTTGGGTCATTTGAAATTTTGAAAAAATTTGGAGCAATGACATATCAGCTTAAACTACCACAAGAGGCTAAAATCCATGATGAGTTTCAGATATCCTTATTGAAGTGATGCATTAGGAACAAAACAAATGCTGCGGTATTGCCACCTGTTTTCCTTTTGGAGTAGCCATTACTTTGTCCTGTCAGTGTGTTGGGTAAACGTCAAATCCTTTGCTTACGAAAATACGTGGAGCAAGTCTTAAATCAATGGACAACTCAGTCGGTGGAGGAAGCCACATGGGAAGATATTAGTGCGATCAACAGAGACTTTCCTAAATTTAGCCTTGAGGACAAGGTTGCCGCAATAAGAGGGAGTAATGATACCACCAAAAGCTCACGACCCAACCCAATTATCCCAATTTGCAGAGAAACAAATGAATTTGATCCTCTGTTTTGCATTACGTTCAAAGAGTGGTTTAAGTACATGAGAAATGCAGGTTTTAGATTGGCCAGCTAATCAATTTAATTGTAACTGAAAAACTAACAACTCTAAATTGACGTTTTTACAAACACTTCAAACTTTAATCAAATAGAGATGCTAGAAAATTTAAAAACAAAAGCATTGATGTGCCCATTGAGGAGCGCCAGCAGAGCACTGGCATCATCTTTTTTGATGATGATCTAGTGAGGAATGACATCCCAAATGGTGTTGCAATCATCCCCTCTGCTGTTGCCAGTGCCTGAAAAGGAGAGATTGGTCGCCCGTCTCTGTTGCCATTACCTGCGAAAGGGAGATTCATCGCTGCTTTCACTATTGTTTCTGCTGTTTCCGTGCCATGCAAGCCATACTCACTACTGCTTCCTCTGGCTGTGCATAGCGAGAGGCACCTTGGCTGAAAAAAAGAAAATTCCAAGTATAGGTTGGTCTAGAATGAATTTAGTTGTTTTAAAATGGTCTGACAAGAACAACCTATAGGCCAAGGTTTTTGGCGTATTGGGCTATAAATACTTGGGCTTAGAGTATTAGATAAGTAAGAACAGAATTTAGGCTATAAGCTTGAACTTGTAGAAACCATTATATATATATAATTAATTAATTAAATAATGTGACTAATTCAGTAAATTTGAAACAGGTTTCTAAATTTACATGTATTATAAATTTGAATAAATTTGATAATACTTAGAAATAAGTTTCTACATGGACTTAAATTATTATGTTCAGAACTTTAATAGCATTTAGAAATGATTTTCTAATAGAATTTTAAAAGTTCACAATTTAATTTGATTAATTTAATATATATAATATTATAAAGAAGTTTCTAATTAAATTGAAATTATCAGTTTAATAATAATTACATACATGTTTCTATGTTTATTAAATTCATAATTTAATTTGAATGGTTTTATAATGATTAGAAATGAGTTTCTAATTAAAAATGAAATGAATTAAAATTGTGATTTAAAGTAAATTATAATTTGTCATTATGAGCATGAGTTCATTAATGCACTAATAATATCATTTATTTTTATGATTTATAAGTTTTATGAGTGATTTCTAATCCCTTAAAATTTGTTTTCAGCAAAATATTGAATATGATAAGGTCATCTAAATTTCTACAAAATACATCACATATGAGACGAGTCATTGTAATGTTAGTGCAATTACTCTAGATGTGATACTTGCCTGAAAAAGATCTAACCTTACATGTTACCAATGTTAATAAATTAATATGATAGTTATATTTTAGAGATTGTTTAGTTTTTGTAGAGACTGAAGTGAAGTACTTGACTTTACTCTTAATATTATCACAACTAGAAAGTAAATTATTAAGCATGTCTATCATTTATATTGCCCTAATTCAAAAACATATAAATGGTTGGTTATAATGTTTATGAAAGAAGTTCTAAGAAATTAATTAGGACTTTGTATCCAATCGTTCATTTGATCAAAATAATTAGAATAATCGCATATCTAGCTTCAATGGCTTTATCACATGAATTAGTTTATTCTATTTCAGGTAGGATTTGATATATTTAGATAACATTCATGATTAATGATCATGATTATTATGTATTTTACTAAGTTGTACTAAACAATATGTATTATGTTCATTTATGTATACTAAACTTGATATTGTTCTAATTATAAGAACATATGTTTGAACAAATTTTTTACTTGATAATTCTTTTTTAATATGATGGTTGGTGTCTAGTTGTCATATGAATCATGATTGAGAACATACATGCTCCTTTGATTTAGTAAATAATTGAAAACCAATTATTCACTAAAATATATGTAAGATATGACATTGATATGCAAGACTATTTCTTCTTCTTTTTTTCTACAAAAACTTTATTCTTCAGTAGTGTATAATACTTCAAAGAATATTATTGCTGAACTTAATAAAATTCAGAAATTAAATGGATACAATTATGAATCTGGAGTATAAAAATCCAAAATGTACTGGAGCAAAAGGAGCTAGAACTATTAAATATAACCATGGATATTCCTGAGGAAGGCAACATGACCTATCACAAAAGGTATTGTGATGGATATGAAATATGAAAGAAAAGAACTCATTAGCTTGCATTACGTTACTAAGCAGTATGGACAATGATATCATATGAGAGTTTTATAATTATTAAACTATTATGAACATGCGGTTTACTTTAGCTACACATTTTGGAGGCACCAGAGTGATCAAAGAGACATCATTCACTATCAAGTTTGACACATAAAAAATGACCAAATCACACCACGTACAAGCATTTAAGGCACATGTCAAATATGATAAGTGAGTTATGTGATGTTGTTCTTGAACTATCATATGAATAGTAGGTGCAAGGCATGATCAATTCATTACCTCAAATATGAAGATGCATCTAACTCATAATGAGAGTATCAAGATGATAGAAGAAGCTACAAGGCATCAAATACTATAATAAGAACATCTTGAAGCATTTAGTATGTCCTCTATGGTATATGCAGTTGGATCTATCTCACATGGAGCTATGGACCAGAAGTATAAGAATCATGGTGGAGCCAAATGGAAAAAAAAACTAAGAGAAATACCCATGATACTTCAGACTAAAACAAGGAAAAGTGGAATGAACATGGAAAAGAAAAATATCCTTTTAAAAAGCATAATATGAAAAGAGACAAATGCTTTAATTGAGGCAATAATGGTTACTTTACTTGTGATTGTTGTGAGCTAAAAAAGGTATAATCTTATTGTATAGACATTTATTTATGAATATCTCTTAGTATTTTTTTCTAACTGAATCACATCCTTTGTGGATTTCAAACTTGAAGATAACCAACCATGTAATGAAAGATAGAGATGGATTTATATAAATTAAAAAAAATCCATATAGAACATGATAGATTTATGTAAAAGAAAACTCAAGGATTGTTGTATTAAGAATTAGAACCTACAAATTAGATATGTGTGGTAGTTGATCCTTAATCCTGTATGAAGTGTTATTTCTCTAAAGATTTAATGGGATCTTATATTTACGTTGAAAGTAATTAGTCTTGGTTTTGATATAAATTTCTACATTAATGGTGTAGATTTTATATTTAGGAACCGTTTATTATGGTCGTGTATTTATATTAGATGTTTTTATTATTAAATATGTTGTTTATTCTTATAATAACATAAGTTATTCCTTATTTTCATCATCTAGTAATTATAATAATGATGCAATTTTACGATGCTATACTATATCATATTGCTCAAAATTGAATAAGTTAGTTAACTAAAGAAGGCTTTTTAGATAACTTACATTAACTAGATTTACGTATTTGTGAACATTGTCTAGCTGATAAAATGATTAAAAAACATTTAGAAAGGGAACACCATGTTCATATCTATTATAATTGATTCACTCTCACATTTCTAGTCCAATGAATGTGAGGGCATGATATGGGGCTGTATACTTCATCACTTTTTTATATGACTGTACTCGATATTGGTCACATCTATTTGATTTCTCACAAATAGGAAGCATTAAATTGTTTCATAAAGTATATAACATTGGTATATAATTAATTAGACAAGAAAATAAATGCATTATCGATTGATTGAGGACAAGAGTACTTGTTTGATTATTTCAAGATATTGTTTAATAAAAAAGGAATATGAAGATAGTTAACTATTCCTCAAACTAAAACAAAATGACATTGTAGAAAGACTTAATAAAATGATATTGTTAATGGTTAGGTGTTTAGGGGTGTTATATTGCTTACAACTACTTATATGCTTGATAAAGTGCCCAAAAAATCAGTTTAGAACACTACGTACAAGTAATGAATAAGAAGAAAACTTGATATAGGGCATTAAAAATCGTGGGGTGTTTTACTTGTGTTTTTAATCTCTCTAAAAACTAAGCCTAAAAGGAAAGAAAAGTATCTTTATTGGAGACTTGGAACACTCAAAAGGATATATGTTCATACATGAACAGGGTAATAAAGGTGTAACTGAATTTGAATCACAAGATGTTATATTTCTAGACAGTGACTTTCCAAAGCAAGGTGAAATAGGAAAAAACCTATTTCTACATGAGACTCTTGATTAGAATGATTCCATTATGGGGAATAAATAAGGGGGACTTTATCTGAGCATAAGTACTCAAAAACTTGAAGAATTAACTCATGGTCAATTACTGTTATAACCTACTAAAAGTTTACCTATTGTACCTTATCTGAGTGTGAGTAATCAAGATAGTCTTGGATTTGTTTCTCATGAACCAAATTTATGCAAAGCAATCATAGTATGATTACCCAACATTGTTCTAAAATAGAAGGAAAAATTCACATAATTATCCCATAAGAAGATGATGAGTCAAAGAATGTTCAAGAGACTTTTATTGGTCTTGTTATAGAAGAGGGGATGAGTAATGAAAGAAGAAATGACTTCATTAAGTTTGAATTGAGTGTGGGACTTGGTTGATCTTTCTAACAGGGGATAAAGCTATTAGGAACAAATATGTTCTCAAAATAAAATGAAGTGTTGATGGTAGTGTCAAAAGATACAACACATACCTCCTAGAGAAAGGATATACACAACATGAGGGAATCGATTATAATTAGACATTTTTTCCTATTGTGAGGTTTGCTTTGATTCATCTAATCTTTAATATAGTAGTTTGGATTGTTAGACACTAAAATTTTTCTTAGAATTTATTTTATTAAATTAGTAAGTATGAGCAGAAATTAGAATTTTTCTGAAATTTAGAAATTTTTGGAGTTTAGTTATGAATATATTTATTTACATGTGTTTTCATGTATAAATGGAATTGTTAGAATTAAGTTAAAGAGTTAGAAGGAATTAGATTAAATAAGGAAGGGTAAACTTGGAAAAGCAAGAAGTTGTCTTAAATTAAGAAGAAAGAGTGGAGAGTCGTAGAAGAAAAATAAGAAAGAGTGAAAGTAGTAGAAAAACTGAGAAGAAACTAGAGAAAGGAGAGCAAAAACTGAAATAGGAAAGAAGAAGGAAAGAAAGAAAAAGGAGAAAGAAGAAGAAGAAAAAGGTTCAGCTGAGTTTTAGGTATTCTCTATCTACTTTTCTTGTTTTGGTAGAAGAAGGAAGTAGAGAAAATATGTTTTATGTGCTGAAAATGAAGAGAGAAAGAAGAGAAACAAGAAATTCATTTTCTTATATTTTCTACTATATATTAGTTACCTTAGCTTGCTTCTATCAAGAGTAACTTAAGTTCAAGCTCAATGTTGATTATTAAAGCTCTGTAGATTTTCTACTTGTACATTAGTTGAATGAAAATTTGATTGTTTGAAGGGAACCAAGAAAACCGAAGGAAAGAGCAAGAGGAGAGACAAACTTGAGCTTGGATTTAAAAGTAAATAGGTGGGTAATATGTTTATAGTTGTTGTGATAATGGACTAGAATTCTTACTTGTTTGTGTGTTTAAATGCTTGTCTTTGAATCATTTTGAATGTGGGAAAAATGTGTTGTGATTTGATAACTTGATATGTTTGAAAGATTTTACTACATCTGGTATAAATGAAAAGAAGAAATGAGTAAAAAGCATGAAAGTATGAATATGGTATAAAATGTGTGACCATCGAAAATTTTACTTGTGTGGGGAAGAGAGATACCATTTCGCTCGTCACATGGATGTTGACCTTAAGCCTTCTCCCAGCTACTTGCTTGTGGCATATGAGCTCCGAAAAATGGACTCATTTTGTTTATGGTGTAAACTTTGATTTCGCCATTTCGTTCAATGGGATTCTCTTAAGCCAACATACATGTGCATTTTGTTTTGCCTGATATCCGATTGAATGCCATGTTTTGATGATTTAAAATACATGATAAGTTTTATGTGATTAATATATGAGTTCCTTAAGCTGGAATGTGGATAAGTAACTTCTTAGATTAGAATGAGATAAGTGTAATTTGTATATATAAGATTGAGTGTGTATGTGGCTCACTTCCAATGGCTATAAACGTATTAGCCACTGAGCTTTATAGCTCACCTCAATATTTTCCACCCTCCAGTGAAGAAAATGCAGGTCATTGAACCTTGCAAACTTCGACAAACTCCAAGAGAAAAATCTATCTTTTGTAACTAAGTTAGTTCGAATACTTTTGATACCTTAGAAGCATATCAAGCATGAGCATTCATGTTGTATTTTTGGATGATACTACTGTCTTAACTTTAATATGTAATTAAAGTGAAGTACAAACTCTATTTTGTTAGATAAATGAGAGTAAGAGTTAAAGAATTTCTATTTTATTTATGTGCAGAATTTTCTTCTATGTTAAGTTGACAATTTCGGTTGGGAATAAAATTATGATTTGTTTGATGGCTTTGGATAGATTTTCTTAAGTAAATTGTTGCGTTGAGAGTATTATGAATAAGGATAGTGATTGTTAGATTTGGGTCTTAGGGTTTTTATGAGAATATCAATTAGGCAGTGGAGGAATGAGGAGACAGAAATTATGTTCCAAAATCCATGAATATATTGTACTGATGTAGGTAGATTTAGACTAAGTGGTCTTCATAAAAGTTGTAGATCATTCTCTTATCTTTCTAATGGTGTAAAGTTTGAAATTTTTGGACTTCTGAAGAAAAAGATATGGCCTTTATAAGATAGCATCATTGGTGTTGGTAAAGGTCGTAGCATAATTTCTGGCAGAAAATGATATTCTATTCTTAAACTATCAAACTATGTTGATATAGGCCGAATTAGACAAAGTTGTCTTCATAATGTATCTCTTAGCTTTCCAATGACGTAAATTTTGTAATTTTTGGATATCTTAGTTGAAAGTTACGAAGATTTGAAGTGGGATTCTGTGATAGCACTATTCATGGCTTGTGCATGATCGTGCAAATGCAAATTTTTCGTTAAGTTGCGATCGTGCATAAGCATGACCGTGTCTTCTGGGAGGCACGACCATGCTCCCTCCAATGCATAGCCGTGCATTACAATAATGCAAGCCATTCATGTGCACGGCCGTGCACAAATTGAATTCTATGATATTTTTATATTTTTTTTACTTAATTATTTTTACTTTCAATTGGGACTTCTTTTATTATTATTATTGGTATTAGTATTTGTTTGTTTTACTCCCAACAGTGAATTATGTTTATTTTATTTTATTTCTACTTTTCAAAGTCCCTAAATTTTAGCATATGGGAGCCACAAATTAAGTTCCGAGACCTGGGCCCAACATTTTGGTATCAGAGCCCAAGGTTTTCAAGGAGTCCTAGCTTTGCATATGTTATACTATGAATTACTATGACGCATGTTAAATTATTTCTACTGCTGAATTAATTATTTGCATTATTAAATTGATTTATTGCATCGAATGACATGCATATTATGCATACATGTAGGAAATAAAATTAAAATGAAAAGTAGGCTAAATGTTAGTGTTTTATTAAAGGAGTAAAATGCCACCTTGTAGAAGAATGCGAGGAGTTTTGTAAGGATTTGCTGCACCCGATTCCCCACTAAGAGAGGAGAGTACTGATGAGTCTAGAGTCCCAGCAATACTTGAGGCGACTGTAGGACAAGATAGTGAGCTTGTTCGCCCACAAACGCATGAGTCAACTCTTCCTCCAGAGCAAATGCCTAATCCCTTCGATCCTAGATTGTTCCAAGCCTTTGCTTAGGTGTTTGTCTAGGCCATGGGCCAGATGCCGTCAATTTCTACCCTAGCCCCAACTAAGAAGGGAAGGCAATTTGATAAGCTGAGGAAGTATAGCGCAATGGAGTTTTATGGAACAACTGGTCCGGAATAAGCTGAAATGTGGTTGAGGAAGACGGAAAGAATATTGGAACAGATGGACCATGAAGATGATGAAAAGATTGTATATGCTGCGAACTTGCTATAAGGAGATGCCCTGCATTGGTGGGAAAGTATACTAAGGAGTTAGTTAAAGCCACAAGAGTTGACATGGAAGGATTTCCTAGCTGTCTATAAGAAGAAATATCTGTCTGATATCTATATCTAGCAGCAGCAAAGGGAGTTTTTGAGTCTCACCTAGAGAGAGATGACAGTAAGTGAATATAAACATAGATTTACACAATTGTCTATATATGCAGCAGAGCTGATGATGAACAAAGTAGCTAGGTGCTGAAGATTCGAAGCAAGATCGCATTTGGTTATAAGAGAGAACATGGCGGCACAAAATTTTTACGATTTCCAAAAACTGGTAAAGGCTACTTTAAGGGTTGAGAATGTGAAAAATATAAAGAGTGCAGTGACCAGAAAGAGGAAGGGAAGAGAACAGCTTAGCAGGGGAGGTAATGCTCCTATTCCAGGAAATAGTACCAGGACTTTCCTTACATCGTCTGAGGCCAGGAGCAGTGGAACTAGCAGGCTTAAACTGACAAGCACTATTTCTCTTCAAGCTTCAACTATTGGAGACAGTAGGAGAGGAGAGGGGGATAGGCCATCCATTCCCAAATGTAATCATTGTGGCAACTTCCATAAAGGGGACTGATATTGGCTGATTAGAGAGTTCTGCAGTATGTCAGGTAGGAGGGAATTCAGATGCAAGCTTCAAAGAGGGCTGAAACTGTGGAAGTCAACTTTATAACTGAAGTGGGCAGTTTTAGTAGAACTAAGAAAGTAAATCCTCCAGGAAGACTGAGAGGCCAAGCATCAACTAGAGTATTTGCAATGATGAGGAAGGAAGCAGAACCAACACTAGATGTTGTGATTGGTATGGTTAAATTATTTAATGATGACATTATTATTTTAATTGATCTAATGTCTACCCACTCATTTATTTCCTCAAGTATGGTTATGCATGGTAGAAATTTGAGTCCCTTAAAATGCCCTTTGATGGTTAGTACCCCAATTGGCCAGTATGTCATTATCAGACATATTTATCGAGAGTGTGAAATATACATTGGCGAAGTAAAATTAGTGGTAGATTTAATGTCATTAAAGATGGGGGGGATTGGATGTGATATTAGGTATGGATACCTTTGAAAAATATAATGCCACTTTGAATTACAAATAAAAGATAGTAGAGTTTTAGCTTGACCAAGGTAAAAAGGTGGTGTTTATAGGGGATAGGAAAGCATGCTTGTCTTAAATTATTTCAACCCTAATAGCAGAGAACATGATGAGGAAAGGATGTGAGACATTCTTAGCATATGTAGTAGATACAAAGGTAGATGGAGGAAAATTAGAAGATATTCTCGTGGCTAGGAAATTTCCAGATGTCTTTCCATAGGAGTTACTAGGTTTACCATTGCCTCAAGAGAATGAGTTTTCTATAGAGCTTCTTTCATGTATTACAACAATATAAATTCCACCTTATAAAATGGCTTTGACAGAATTGAAAGAGTTTAAGGAGCAGTTAGAAGAGTTGATAGAGAAAGGATGTATTAGGCCTAGTCTTTCACCTTGGGGAGCTCCAGTTCTTTTTGTGAAGAAGAAAGATGGATCCTTGAGGATGTGTATGGATTACAGCAAGCTCAATCATATCACCATCAATAATAGATATCCTCTTCCATATATAGATGATTTGTTTGATCAGTTGCATGGAGCAAAAGTCTTCTCTAAGATAGACTTTAGATCAGGTTATAATCAATTAAGGATAAAAGAGTCTGATTCGTCAAAGACTGCTTTTAGAACACGATATGGGCATTTTGAGTTTTTAGTTATGCCCTTTGGATTAACTAATGCCCCTGCAGCCTTCATGGACCTGATGAATAGAGTCTTTAAGCCTTTCCTAGACCAATTTATCATAATCTTTATTAATGATAGATTGGTTTATTCCAAGAGTGACAAGGAGCATGAAGAGCATTTAAGAGTTGCCTCAAAGACATTGAAGAAGAAAGAGATGTATGCCAAATTTGATAAATGTGAATTTTGGTTAAGGGAAGTGATGTTTCTTGGGCATGTAATTTCAGAAAAATGAGTACATGTGGATCTAAGAAAAATAGAAGCTGTAGTTAAATAGGAAGCACCCAAGAATGTAGCAAAAGTGAGGAGTTTCTTAGGATTAGCTGGTTATTACAGACGACTTGTAGGAGGCTTTTCCATGATAGTAGCTTCGCTCACCAAATTGACAAGAAAGAGTCAGAATTTTGTATGGACAAAAGAATGTCGAAGAGGTTTGAGGAATTAAAGAATAGACTCACAACTACACCGATTCAAATTTTGCCTTCTGGTAGTGATGGATATATAATCTATAATGATGTTTCAAGGAAAGGATTAATGTGTGTGTTGATGAAAAAAGATAAAGTAATTACCTATGCTTCTAAGGAATTAAAACCTTACGAGATGAATTATCCCATGGATGACTTGGAGTTGGCTGCTATAATTTTTGCATTGAAAATATGGAGACATTACTTATATGGAGTCACCACCAGGGTATTTACAGACCATAAGAGTCTGAAATATTTGATGAGCCAAAAAGAGTTAAATTTAAGGCAATGAAGGTGGCTAGAATTATTGAAGGATTATGATTTGATGATAGACTACCGTCCAGGAAAAGCTAATGTAGTAGTAGATGCACTAAGTAGGAAATCTACTATGGCACATGTGAAGACGATATATTTTCCATTATTGAAGGAATTAGCTAAACTTAAGGTGACATTGAGGCAAGCTGAATCTAGTAGTGTATTGGCTAATTTTAGAATAAGGCCAGTGTTAAATAAGAAGATTAAGGAATTAGAGGAATAAGACGAGTACTTGAGCAAACTTAAAGAAGAAATTAAAAATGGTAAACCTTGAAAATGCTGGTAAGAGAAATATGGATTGATGGTGTTAGGCAATAGATTATGTGTTCTAGATATGCAAGAGTTAAAGGATGAAATTCTTGATGAGACACATAATGCTCCGTATGTAATGCATCCAAGAAGTACAAGAATGTATAAAGATTTGAAAGAACACTTCTAGTGGAGAGGAATGAAGAAAGATATTGTAGAGTATGCTGGAAAATGCTTGGTGTGTCAACAAGTTAAAGCAGAACATCAAGCACCTGCCAGTAAGCTTAAGTCTTTGACTATTCAAGAATGGAAGTGGGAAAAGATTACACTGGACTTCTTGATGAGATTACCAAGGACCAGCAAAAAGCATGACGTAATATAGGTGATTGTCGATAGGCTAACTAAGTCTGCACATTTCTTGCTAATTAAACAGGCTAATTCTTTGAATGCTTTGGCCAAGAAATACATAGATGAAATAATCAGACTCCGTGGAACTCTAAATTCGATTGTCTCAAATAGAGATCCCAGATTCACCCCTAGATTTTGGAAAAGTTTGTAAGAGGCCTTAGGAACCAAGTTGCATTTTAGTTCGCTTTTTATTGATAGACTGACGGCCAATCATAGAGGATAATAAGGACGTTGGAAGCAATGTTAAGAGCTTGTGTTATAGACTTCAAAGCCTCATAGGATTATCATTTTCCTTTAATTGAGTTTGGTTACAACAATTCCTACCACTCAAGAATTTGAATGGCACCTTTCAAAGCTTTGTATGGTAAGAGGTGCAGAACTCCTATTTATTAGGATGAGGAAGATGAAAGGAGACTTTTAGGACCTAAGTTGGTACAAAATATAGTTGACAATTACTTTGGTGAAACAGAGACTCAAGGCAGCTCAAGACAGAATGATGAGCTATACTGATGCACATAGGAAGGAGATGGAATATGAAGTTGGAGACAAAGTATTTCTTAGAGTCTCACCATAGAAAGGAGTCTTAAGATTTGGTAAAAAGTGTAAGATTAGTCCAAGATACATAGGCCCTTATGAGATTATTGAGAATTTGAGCCTCTCGCCTATAAGTTAACCTTTCCACAAGAATTATCCCAGATTTATAATATTTTTCATGTATCAATGTTGAGGAGCTATAGATCGGATCCTTTGCACATAGTCTAACCTTTAGAGGTTCAATTAAGGGAGAATTTGACTGATAAAGAACAACCAGTGGAGATTTTGGATTCAAAGGAAAAGGTTTTAAGAAATAAGACTGTGAAACCGATTAAAGTCTTATGGAAGAACCGTGCAAGAGAAGAAGTAACATGGGAGCCTTTGGAAGCCATGAAGGAGAAGTATCCATCCTTAATTTAGACTCAGATAAGAATTTCGAGGATGAAACTCTTTAAGCGGAGGAGAAATGTCGGGCCCAAAAAAATTTTCTTAGAATTTATTTTATTAAATTAGCAAGTATAAGCAAAAATTAGAATTTTTCTAAAATTTAGGATTTTTTGGAACTTAGTTATGATATTTACTTATGTTTGTATGTATAAATGGAATTGTTAGAATTAAGTTAAGGAGTTAGATTAAATATGGAAGGGTAAGCTTGGAAAAGCAAGAAGTTGTCTTAAATTAATAAGAAAGAGTGGAGAGTTATGGAAGAGAAGTAAGAAAGAGACAAAATAGTAGAAAAACCTAGAAGAAAGTAGAGAAAGGAGAGCAGAAACCGAAATAAGAAAAAGAAGAAGGAAAAAAAAGAAAAAGGAGAAAGAAGAAGAAGAAAAAGGTTCAACTGAGTTTAAGGAATTCTCTATCTACTTTTCTTGTTTTGGTAGAAGAAGGAAGTAGAGAAAATAAGTTTTATGTGCTGAAAATGAAAAGAGAAAGAAGAGAAACAAGAAATTCATTTTCTTATATTTTCTACTATATATTAGTTACTTTAGCTTGCTTCTATCAAGAGTAGTTTAAGTTCAAGCTCAACGTTGATTATTAAAGCTCTATATAATTTCTACTTGTACATTAGTTGAATAAAAATTTGCTTGTTTAAAGGGAACAAAGAAAATCGAAGGAAAGAGCAAAAGGAGAGACAAGCTTAAGCTTGGATTTACAAGTAAATAGGTGAGTAATATGTTTATAGTTGTTGTCATAATGGACTGGAATTCGTACTTGTTTGTGTGTTTAAATGTTTGTCTTTGAATCATTGTGAATGTAGGAAAAAATGTGTTGTGATTTGATAACTTGTTATGTTTGAAAGATTTTACTGCATCTGGTATGAATGAAAAGAAGAAATGAGTAAAAAACATGAAAGTATGAATATGTTACGAAATGTGTGAGCATAAAAAATTTGACTTGTGTGTGGCAAGATAGATACCATTTCATTTGTTACGTGCACGTTGACCTTAAGCTTTCTCCAGGCTACCCGCTTGTGACATATGAGCTCTGAAAAGCATATTAGCTTCGAAAAATGGACTCATTTCGTTCATGGTGTGACTTTGGATTCTTGGTTGGATTTCAGTAGGTTCATACACACTAAAGATTTCTGAGTAAGAGATGATAATGAAAGGACACACTTGATGAGTTTAGGGTGTGACTTTGGATTCTTAGTTGTTAAAGAATAGTTAACAAATTTGACATTTTCTATATGTAAGAGATAGATGATCAATTCAAAGATTAATAATTATCATCTGGACAAAACACAAATAAAAGGGTTATTTTTGCGAGAAAAGATTTTCTTACAAGTTTTTTCAAATGGGTGAAATTCAATCAAATCTAAATAAGCGATCTGATTAATGATTGCGATGACATATTTTAATATCTACACTTAGTATATGACAGTAGTGCATATCTTTGAAATAGTCTTAAGCTTTTGTTCTAATCTTCTTCGCCAGCCATATGGGTACTTGTATGTGCTTAAACTCAGCTGGCTGTCAGATTTGTAACAAACACATTTGTTCCTTATTAATCTACAATTCATTTTACTTTTCAAAAAAAATATTTCAACAAAAAATAACTGTCGAAATTTGGAAGAAAACTCATTTTATATATGAAAGTGGGTGCCGTAAACTTGAACAGAAGTTGAAATGTAGTATCATCC
>JAOSBN010032070.1:0-16228 GCA_027563595.1 Erythroxylum suave
GTTATATTTGAAAGATGAGGAGTATATAGATGAAGAATGTCGAAAAATGTCTTCGGAATGAGTTTCTGGAAAAGTTCACCACGGCGATCTTCTGACTTCGCCGCGGTGAACTCCAACAACTTCGCAGCGGCGAAATCCATTTTTCTGCACAGGCATGTTTTGGTAATTTGGGCATAAATTTTTGTGTAGTTTTCCAAATGAAGTGATTTTTGATTTTGAGTAAACTAGAGACATAGGGATACGAGTTTTTTGAAGAAATTAAGTTTAAATTCAGTCTTTAAGGATATCAAGTTTTTGATGGAAGTTAAGTATAGAATATTGTCTCAGTATAAGAGTAGTCCCAGCATGTTTGGAGTACAACTTTCGGATTTCTGAACCAAAGTGAATGATTTTGGTGTCATTGGAAACTTAAGACAATGGGGGAATTTTTTCTAGAAGAAAGTGTTAACAAATTTCTTCATTAACCTGATCATAATGATCATGGAAAATTTGACCCGAAAGTATGGATTTTGAGGGGGTTATAGTTCAATTTTAGCATTCTGATTATCGAAATATATATATATATATATATTGAATGTGTTTTGAATGAGAACTTGGTTTGTTATAGGAAACCAAGCAAGCCCGATCCAAGACGAAGAGGAAAGACAACATTGAACTTGGATTGTCAAGCAAATTAGGTGGGTAATATATTTATAGCTGTTGCGTAGTATGGGCAATTTTCATGCTTGCTTATATGCTGTGTGATAAATTGCTTGTTTTGAATTATGGCAATTGTTGGAAAATGTCATGGTACTTTGTATAAGTGAAAAGATGAGAAAGCATAAGAAGCATGAGAATATGAAAATGCATTGAAATGAATTGAGCATAAAATTGATTGGGTTTGGGCAAGAGAGGAACGTTTCATTAGTCACGTGCACGTCGACATATAGCCTTCTCCCGGCTACCCACTTGAGGTCACGAGATCCTAAGAAATTAGACTCGTTTTGTTCACGGTATAAACTTCGGTTTATCCGTTTTGTTCCACGGAACTCTCGAGCCATTTGTTGTGCATTTCATCATCAATTTATCAAGCTTGATGTATAATTGAGTGTTATATTGTGATGGATAAATTACATGACATGTCCTTTGTGATAACATCTTGGTAAATATGAGTATAAGCTTCAACTTGTTGAGAATTAAATTGTTATATATATATATGTAATTCTGTTTGAATGTGGGGCTCAATGCCAATGACTATAAATGTATAAGGCAGTGAGCTTCGCAGCTCACCCCAATTACCATAAAAAGATTAGCTTCCTATTACTGACTTTACAAGTAACATCATCTTGGACTAAGTTTCTCAAGTGTAGTAATTGATTCAAGAGCTAAGAGTTTCAAGGACTCTTCTTCATCTACCAAATACATCTACCTTTCAGAAAGTATAAATGAATCCACCTTATATATAGTGATTTAAGTAGGCTTTCCATTGACAATATTTGAGTAAGATATAGAAGTTTATAGTAGTATGACAAACTTAAGTCTCAAGTTTACACGATAGATAAATAAAGAAGGGTTAATTATAAAAAATTCAAATTTTATTCAATTTTGTAATTCTAATTTAAAATGTAAAAGGTAATAAAATTTTTTATAATTTTACAAAAGTAGTTTGTTATAGACTTTTAATTAATGGTGTTATAATCGTGCTAACTAATTTATTTTCCATGTAGTTGATTGATCAAGTTATTGGTGTGTGTAAATTTTAATTAATTAATCTCAATAATTTGCAAGCGCACGGTTCGTTCGCTTAGTACCTAAGGTATTGATGCCACGAGGAGTGATAATATACTCCTAAATTTTAAGGCCATAAAAATTTACAAATTTTAAAACGTAATAGAACTAAATAAGGATTTAATTCAATCAAGCAAATCGATTCAAGAGTCAATCACGAAAATATTAATAATTAGGCAATTGCAACACACACTCAAGAATCAACCTAAAGGAATTACTAATTGAGAGAAAGAGAATTTTACCTATCCTTAACGCTAATTTAATTGATTATGAATTACTGGATTATTAGTTCAAGATGATCTTAGAATTGATTACTCTCTCCAGTTATAATCACTAATCGTAAATTATTATGGAAGTTGCAATTTCTCAATTAAGAACCTATCGAAAACCCTAATTAGATATGAAGTTATTTAATAAACTATCGAAAACCTATGTAAGATGTCTCTTTGTATAATTTATCGATTTGATTTAATTTTTCTTCTATTAAATCACCTAACTATCGTTAGCCCAATTTAATTATTTTCATTTGATTCACCCTCTCAATTTATCATTGAATTATGCATGTCTAGAATTGAATCACATTAAATCCAAATAACACATAAGATTTTATTAAATCAAAGATAAAACCTCGAAGATGAGTTTAAAATTTTATCAAAATCCAAAAATCCTGTCTTCAATTGTTATTTCAATTCTATACAATAATCAAACAAAAAATAATAGGAAATATGAATTGAACGGACAACAGGAGGTGGCAATGTCGGGAAACTCCTGATCCGGGAAGTACATCGAGTCAGCTTCTTCTCCTCTTGTCTCTTCCTTCTCTTTCTCGATCTCTTGATAATTCTCTCTAGGTTTCTCTAAAAGTGACTGATGCGAAAGCTCTTTCTACCTCTTTGTCTTATTCTTTATATACCTTGTGTTATGAGCAACTCTAGGGTTTTTTGGGGTTCAAAAGGTTCGAAAAATCCCCTAAAAGTTAACGTTTTTAAGTGTTTATGCATCTGCCTAACATAGGCCACAACCGTGGCTCTTGATAAGATCTCATCTTGACTAATTATTTAATAGTATCTCCTTTGTTTTAAATTTATTTTGTGCTTAAATGTTAAAATTAATGTTTGTTTTGTTTTAGGAAATAAAAAGTAGAAATTGCATCAAATTGGGACTCTATTGATGATAATGACAATTTTTGGACAAAGTGAAAAGATTGATGCAGTGGATAAGGTTGATCACTTGAAGGGTTGGAATTCGACTGGAAGACTTTATCTTATCTCTATCATAAAGGAGTTTGTTTTTGAGTTCGTTTTAGATAGACATCTTTATAAGTTAGAGTTAGATTAAGATTAGATTAGAAAACCCTATAAAAAGGATGGTTCCCACAACAAAATAAAAGTTCTCTCTTTCTACGTTTCTCACAATTCTTTGTCTTTCTTCTATTTTTGTTATTGGAGAAAAAACTATGTGTGGTTAAGCTCATCATTTTGATTCAAAGAGATTCAATACTTTGATTGTAACTTTATGAGGTTTTGTGGTTCAAAATTTTATTCATGTTTTAATTCAAGTATTTCTTGTTTTGATTCCTATATTTCATGAATGATTGACATTCGATTAATATGATAATTTAATTTAATATTGATTATTCTATCGTTATTAAGGAATTTAATGATCCGTAATTGTCATGAAAGATTGGTACAAGTAGCAAATAGATTTTTTATGAATTTTGTTATATTTAACTTATGATAAATAAGAAAACTAAATTGAATAATTGCAACTATCTTGATTATTTAATTTAGAGTTTAGTCTTTTTTATAAAGATTATTACTATCATTTATCGTATATGGAATACCATCATACCCAATCAATAAATGATAAGTTTTGGATGGGATGCTAGGTTTGAACCAATTAATTTAGGAAAATTTGAGGCTTATTACAACTATCCTAATATGTTTCGGACTAACTGTTTGAATCGTGAAAATATTCCTTTTGAACCAATGATCAATGTTACAATTAGATGAGATCTTTCCCTTGAATTGAAGTTTGGTAATCTTGACTTTTTTGTATTTAAATTCAATTGATTTAATTTGTTTTCATCTTATTTTTAGTTAATCAGTTTCTCAATCAACCCCCCCCCCCCATTTAATTTTATTGCTTGAAATTAAGAAATTATTTGACCTAATTCCATGACTACTACAAAAGTTTAGAGAATTGATATTATTTCTAGGGCTTCGACAACCTAACCAAAATTAGGCACCATTGCTAGGGAACAATTTCAAGTTTCTTAGTTTTTTTGTGTTTTTATTTTTACAGTTACTATTAACCTCTTGGCTTCTATGGTTCGTGCTTCTCATACAAGTAAATTGCAATATAATCCAGAAATTGAGAAGATAACACATCATTTGAAAAAAGAGACTAAGCAAGGAAGCGGTCATTCATCTTCAGACGTGAAAGTTGAAGTAGATCTAACAATTAGTGAAGACTTTAATTTTTAAGAAGCAGATGAAAAGATAACAAAATTTAAGAACATTGAAGGAGTTAACGGCACCAAATTTGAATTAACAACCTTTATGCATTCAATTTCTAGATGTTAAGGTAGATTTCGAATTGAAATATAGTTTGATTCACTTACTGCCTATTTTTCATGGTCTTACAGGTGAAGATCTACATAAACACCTAAAAGAATTTTATGATGTTTGCTCTGAAATGAAGCCATAAGGGGTGACAGAAGAACAAATTAATATCAGGACCTTTCCATTCTCATTGAAAGACAAGAAAAAAGATTGGCTATATCATCTTCCACCTGGCTCCATAACAACATGGAACAAGATGAAAAGAATGTTTCTAGAGAAGTTCTTTCTTGCATCAAGGGTAGTGAATATTAGAAAGGAGATATGCGAGATAAGATAAATTATAGGAGAAATATAACATTGGGAAAGTTATTGGGAAAGGTTTAAAGATCTATGTGCTAGCTATCCATATCATCAAATTCCCGATCAACTTCTGTTTCAATACTTTTATGGAGAACTATTACCAATGGATCAAAGTATGGTTGATCAGCTAGTGGAGGATCTCTAGTAAATGAAAAGCCTGAGGTAGCCAGATAGTTGTTATCAATTATGGTCAAAAATTCTCAACAATTTGGGACAAGGATGGATGGAGCTATTAAGCTTGTGAACAAGGAAAGTAACACACACCTTGAGTATAAAATTTCTGATTTAATCGCTCTAGTTCGTCAAATAGTTGTAGGTCGATTGAAATCAACAAGAGTGTGCAGAATATGCTCATTTTCTGGACATCCTACGAATATGTGCCCTACATTTCAATAAGACTCTCTTCAAGAAGCCAATGCAATAGTGGACTTTCCTGGTCAATCTTATCGAAAATACAACCACCCTTGTTCCTATTACTACAATCCAGGATAGAAGAATCATCTAAACTTAAGCTATGGAAATCAATGAGGTCAACAATGATATCATCCTCAAAATTTTAATAAATAAACTCAAGCTCTTACATATGCTCAACCTCAGTTCTCAAATTCAGGTATATCTTTAGATGAAATTGTTAAGGCACTATACTTAATAATTTCAATAGGAAACAAGGGTAAGCCTTCAAAACTTGGGAAATCAGACAACTCAATTAGCCACCTTGGTAAGTAAATTGGAAGGGCAAGCATAAAGGAAATTGCCTTCCTAAATAGTGGTGAATCCTAACGAGAATGTGAGTTCAATGACTTTGAGAAGTGGTAAGGAAATTCAACATGGAATTCTTTACCAATTGAGGTAGAAAAGCACGATGATGGAGAAAAGAAGGAAGACTTCTAACTTAAGAATTATCAAAGGTTAAAAAATGATTCATGTTCATCAATATCAATTAATGCGCATTTACCTTCTTCTAACAGGTTGGCTAAACGAAAAGATGATGAATATGAAAAAGAGATCTTAGAAACTTTTAAAAAGGTGGAAATCAACATACCACTTCTAGAAGCCATTAAGCAAGTTCTAAAATATGCAAAATTCTTAAAGGAATTGTGCACAAATAAATGGAAGCTGAAGGATAAGGAAAGAATAATTTTAAGTAAGAATGTATCAGTAGGGATAAATAGAAAATTACCGAAAAATGCAAAGATCCAGACATGTTTATACTTCCGTGTGTTATTAGTAATAGAAAAATTGAGCGTGCCATGCTAGACTTAGGTTCATCTATTAATGTCATGCCATACTCAATTTATCAAGCTTTAAATATGAATTCTTTGCAAGAAACTAATATAATTATCCAACTAGCTGATCGTTCTTATATGCGCCCTATTAGAGTTATTGAGGATGTTTTAGTCCAAGTTAATGGTTTGGTATTTTCAGTGGATTTTTACATCTTAAAAATAGATAACGATATTGTTGAAAATTCAACTTCGATTTTATTGGGTAGGCCATTTATGAAGACGACTAAGACGATAATCGAGGTGCACGAGGGTACTCTTTCCGTAAAGTTTAATAGAGAAATAGTAAAGTTTAACATTTCTGAAGCAATGAAGTACTCAAATGATTTTCAATCCCTTTATCATATGGATATTGTGGATTCATTTGTACAAAAAATGTTTAAAGAAGAAAGTGTTGAAGATAAGTTGGAGTGTAAGGCTAAATCAGAAGTGAACGAGCAAATTGATGAAACTTGTGAAGTTGTAGAATTATTGTCAACAATGCTAATAGATTCAGAAACTTGAACTGATGAACTTACTATAACTCATAAGAAAATCTTACCTTCTGTTTTGTAGGCTTTGAAGATATAATTAAAGGTGTTACCTGATTGCCTAAAGTATGTCTATTTAGGTGATGGAAAGTCATTACCCATAATCATTTCAAAGAGGTTTACTAAAGAGTAAGAGGAAGGGTTAGTAGCATTACTTAAGGAGTACAAAACTGCAATTAGATAGAAGTTTGGGAAGAACTGGCCACATAGAGCATAACAACGTTAAACAATTGTGCTTTCCAAGAGGCAACCCAAAATATTATTGTTTTATTTTGTTTTATTTTATTTTAGTTACATATATCTTGCATTTGATTGCTTTTGAAAAATAAATTTATTGGCCTAAAGGAAAAAAAGAGGTCTTAAAATTCTAGACTACTAAATCTCATAAGGCGAGAACTTGCCTTATGTAATCTAGTGTTCTGGAGTGAAGACCTTAAAATTCCAGACTACTAAATCTCATATGGTGAGATCTCGCCTTATGTAATTTATTGTTCTGGAATTCCAGATTACCAAATCTCATAAGGCAAGATTTTGCCTTATGTGATTTAGTGGTCTAAAAAAATGTTTTTCTTTTTTACTTAGTTAATTATTTACTTTCTTTATTTATATAAAGAGTTTTTACTTTTAAAAAAACCTTTAAAACATAATCTGCTTGTTTGTCTTTGTAGGAAATTATAAGAAAATTTTCAACCACAAGTAGCCATCCTCCTACACATTAACCCAAAGCTCCACCACAAAAGCACCTTCACCCCCTACTTGTTTTTAAGTTCTAATTAAAATTTTTATTTTCTTTTTAGTTCAATTTTAATTATTATTACGTTGTTTAAATTTTTTTTCCATGTAGTTTTTATTTATCTTGTTTAGTATAATGAGGCATCCTAAAGTAAAAGAAAAATCACCAATGAATGCTAATTCACACCCTCAATCTATGGCAAGTTTTGAAATAGATATTCAAAAGGAAGCGTGTGTGGGTAATTTTCAGATACTCACAATTCAGGGGAGCCCTCTATTTTATGCTTTATTTTTGTGATTATCTTTGTTGAGTTGTAAGTATCTTTGCATACATTAGGGACAATTTATGATTTAGGTATGGGGGGAGCAAGTTTTTATTACGATAAACTTTGTAATTTGTGCTTGAACTCATGATATGTTGATTCATATATTAATTATTCCTCATGATAGGTTCATAATTTTCTGATTGTTGTTTACGAATAATTCTTAAGTTAGGATAAATTTTTGGTTTAAGATCTAATACCTAAAAGAGACAAGCATGATTATTGTTTTCATTAAAAATTTTCAAGTATCTTATTGGTTTTGTTAAATGAGAGTGTGCAAGACTTGATGCAATTTTTGAAACCTATGTGAGAGCACTCATCACATATGTGCTCATATATCTTTTTGTTATGTTTCATGAAACATAGCTTGTCTATGTTAGAACTTACTTTTGAATACATGTTAAGGCCATGTTTTTATGAATTTGTGTATAAAAATGATGAGGGTAGGATAACAATCGTTTGACCTAAACAAACCTACATCACTTTTTATCCTTAGAAAACCAATTTGAGCCTTAACCTTTCCTTTTTGCATGATAAACTTGTTACAAGCCGAATTTACCCTTTTTGTTATTAATATCCTCAATAATTTGAAACCCTAAATTGAATGAATTGTATCAAGCTTATTTGCATAGGATTTTGACTATTTCTGTGAAAAGTTAATTAGATGATTCCAGTTGCATTGTTTCAATTTTTATAGAATGGAGGAGAAGAAAAGAAAACAAAAACAAAAAAAATCTCCTCTGTGATGTTTTTGTTTACAAAAAAGGAAAAGAAAAGACAAAGTGATTGAAAGAGATGTCATTTGAACCAAATTTTGATTTAAGTTAAATCATTTTTAGATAAGTTTGTATGATTCCCTTCAATTTATTTAGTCAAAATTTTCTTTTTGTCATACCTTACCTAAGGCACGTTACAACCCTTACCTTTGATTTATACATTAGGTTCATTTTGTTTAAGGGTTGAGATATGATTCTTGAACAGGCTTACGGAAATAACATGTTATGTTTTGATTTGAGAGCTTAATGAACCCTAAACACTTTGAGTGTATAGAGTGAAATCCTTATGAGGGTGTTAAGTCTTGTTCACTTGAATTGATGGAATTGATGAGATGTTATGTTTTAACAATATGTCCTATGAGTGCTTATTATCTTGATTGTTATTTTATCTTAACCCTTAAATGTGAATTAGTTTTTGGATTTTTTGGATGACATGAAAAGAGATGAGAGGTTGTTATAAAGATGATTAATGTATTGAATTGATGTATTCTTAAGGACAAGCATGAGTCCAGTGTGGGGGAATTTGGTAAGATCTTTTCTTAACTAATTATTTGATATTATCTCCTTTTCTTTGAATTTATTTTTGTGCTTAAATGTTAAAATTAACGTTTGTTTTATTTTAGGAGATAAAAATTAGAAATTGCATCAAGTTGGGACTCTATTGATGATAATGACAATTTGTGGATAAAGTGAAGAGATTGATGAAGTGGACAAGGCTAATCACTTGAAAAGTTGGAATTCGACTGGAAGACTTCGCCTTATCCTTATCAGGAAGGAGTTTGATTTTGAATTTCTTTTATATAGATATCTTTACAAGTTAGAGTTAGATTAGGATTAGATTAGAAAACCCCATAAAGAGGATGTTTCTCACAACAAGAAAAAAAAGGTTCTATTTTTACTTTTTTTGCAATGCTCTATCTTTCTTATATTTTTATTATTAAAGTAAAAGTCATATGTGGTTAAACTCATCGTTTTGATTCAAGGAGATTCAGTACTCTGATTGTAACTTTATGAGGTTTTGTGTTTCAAATTTTTATTCATGTTTTAATTCAATTATTTCTTGTTTTTAGTTCCTATATTTCATTAAAGATTGATATTTGATAAATTTGACAATTTAATTTAATATTGATCATTCTATCGCTATCAAAGAATTCAGTGATTCCTAATTGTCATGAAAGATTGGTACAAGGAGCAACTAGGTTATTTATGATTTTTTATATGTAACTTATGATAAACAAGAAAAGTAAATTGAATAATTGCAACTATCTCGATTATTTAATTTAGGATATAGTATTTTCACGGAGCTTATTGCTATCATTTATTTGATATGGAATGCTATCATAACCAATTAATAGATGATAAGTTTTGGTTTGAATGCTAAGTTTGAACCAATTAATTTAGGAAAATTTGAGATTTACTACGGCTATCCTAATATGTTTTGGACTAACTGCTTGAATCACGAAAATATTCTTTTTGAACTAATGGATCAATCTTACAATTAAATGAGATCTTTCCCTTGAATTGGAGTTTGGTAATCTTAACTTTCTCGCATTTAAATTCAATTGATTTGATTTATTTTCGTCTTATTTTTAGTTAATTAGTAATTAAGAAATTAAGGGATTCGACCTAGTTCCACAACTACTACAAAACTTTAGAGAATTTATATTATTTTGGGGGCTTCGACAACCCGACTAGCTCTGCAGGCCATGATCTAGGTCTAGGTCCTAAGCTTCTGTCATGATCGTGGTATATAGGCCACAATCATGGGCCAACTCTAGTGCTTGTGCCACAATCATGGGTTATTGTTTCGACCCTAGTGTCTTCGAAACTTCTCTATTCTTCGATGTTAATCCTGAAATACTAACAAACATATCAAGGTACCTCAAAAACATAATAATTAAGCCCAAAGACTTGTACTAACCCATAAAACAATTAAAACATAAAATAATTAACAAACTAACACAATTAAATATAAATATTAATCTAGATCTAAATGTTAAATTATTTACCCTTTTTAATTGTAACAAACAAATTAATAATTCTTTGGTCATTCAAACTCTGTAACTACTACAAAGTACGTGATTCGACCTGTTCATTAAGCTCTTAGAGGTTGAATCAAAGTATTCCAAGAATTGCACTATAGGATGCAACCTCGGGTCGTTCACTTAATCGGAACCTAAAATGATTGAATCTAAGTTAACCTAAATGTCATGCTATGCAAACTAATTTGGAGAAAAAGGGGAGTTTTTTATTTTTGAACTCATTAATAGAACTAATTTGAATGTAAAACGAATGTTTTTGGATTTTAGGGGTATAGAAAACTGAATGACGAAAAACACAAAAGGCTAAATAGTGATGAAGTCCCCTTGAAGGTAAGTTTTGGCCATTATAGTTCGAAATTGATTTAAGTGAGAGTAGAAGTCACTAAGCTTCAAAATGGTAAACCTTGAAAGACTCTTCAAGTCTAGGATCTTAATCAATGAGACTCCATTTTTTTAAAATCCCATTTAGTGCTCTTAGTGTGTGTAGTAGGATTAGCCAATGCAATGGATCAAATGGAATCTAAAATAATCTCAACATCAAACATAACCATGCAAGATAAGAGCGAATTAAGAAGATTTCAAATAGACATATATGAAACTTCATACATTTAAGCTCAGAGTTCTACATAAACCAATTCGTCCTACACATAATGTATATCCAACATTTGATTAAAACCATAATCAAATAGCTCAACTACAAATCATAAATCCTAGACCTAGGATGTTATAAATTCATAGCTGAACCATGGATTAAACTACTCCCCTTTTCAGCCCATTGAACTCCAGCCATTGCTGCACCTTCAAGAGGAAAAGAAACGCCTAGCCACTCATTACACTCAGAAACTTCACAACTTGGAATGAATCTAAATTACCTATGGTGGAGGTTTGACAGTGGAAAGAAAAATATGGAAGAGATTAGAGTTTTTTTCTTCTTAGAGAGTAGAAATGAAGGAAAGTCAATAACAATGTGTCTTTTCCGCCTCTCCCTTACTTATCCCAAAATAGGGCTTTTTAAGTGGTATTCAGGTCAGGTCATATGCATGGGTAAGTGATATTTCCAAAAATGACTCGGGTTTCAGGTTGCTGCTTCGAAGTTTTCGTTGCAGCGAAGTGATTAGTTTGCTGTGGCCAAATTTTCCCAAAAAGTCTGAGCTATTGATCTGAAGGTTTCGCTGCGGCGAAGTGATGAGTTCGCCACGGTCAAATTTTCCCGAAAGGTCTAGGCTGTTGATTCACATGTTTCACCGTAACAAAGTGATGAGTTCGCCGCGACTAACTTGTCCCGAAAGGTCTTCTTCCTTGATCTTATCGCTCAACAATTTCTTGGGCCTCACTCTTGGCTCCAGTACTTCTTGAGTGTTCTGCAATGAAAAGTAATAATTTTCAATATCAATTGTCCTATAAACCAAGTGAATGCAATTACCAACTAATTATGACAATTTTACCTTCAAACTATATTAATTCAAAACAAACACTCTTGAACTAAATTAAGCACAATATCCAACAAAAAGAGCCGAAAAGGACAACAAAAACTATAAAAATATCACTTAATAATATAGAAGACTTGGATTCAATCAAATTCTCCCATACTTAGACCTTTGTACTCCTGAACAAAGCTCATAAAAGTCAAAGGAATATAAGTGTAAAAGGAAATACTGACCATACTTAAAAATGAGAGCAGAAAATAAATAAAACCATTTTATCAGAAATCAACTAAAGCAGGTTGAAAGAACGTCAAGACACTGCCCTTTTTTTTAACCCAACCCATGAGTTCTATTCAAAAACACATAAAATTAAAAGACCGGAGATAAAAATACTTACATCAATTTATAAAAGTGTGCATGCACTCAAAAAGATGGCTCAAGGGGACTAGCAATGGTTAAGTGTGTGGGGTTTGTGTTTGGGTGAGAAAGGTATTGCAATAAAAGCCTCTTTCATTTTCACAAAATTTAGTTCATCAAGCGTTGATTAAGAATTAAAACAAGTTCTAGACAGATATAAAATTAAGTAGATAGACACAATTGAAAGAATTCAAGCCCAAATATCCTTCCAACAAGGTTAGTATCTTAATTAAGCAATCTCAAGGTTTAAAAATGCATAGCGCCACTTCTTTAATGTACCCTCACTTCTTGTTGAAAACATTAAAAATGGAATTAGCCAAAATCAACTGTCATTTAAAAGCATGGATAGTTTTCCAAAAGTATATATAAAACTTTGAATTTTTCAAAACTTTTCAATCACAGAAGTATTAAGAACCTAATTTGGGAGCATTGTTTAACTGTTGGCCGTGGAGAAGTAAAAATTTGGAAAAGTTTCGCCACGATGAAAAGTGGCAGAAATGTGGAGAAGATAGAAAAAATGCATGCAATTGCAATTTCACCTCAAGCACCAATTTCAAAACTTAAAAGAGAACGCATAAATGACACTTAAGTGGCCAAAATATTGCATGAAGAAACTGTTTGGTTTCCTTCCCCACACTTAAACACAATATTGTTTGCAAGATTGAAAGAGCTAAAGCATAATCACGTAGAGATGATAAACATTAGATGAACAAATAGACAATATCACAATAGCCAATGAAATAAATACAACATTCAGCACAGGCTAGATTAACCAAGGAAAAGACATCAGAAAAGTTAACTAAGTATCCAGGAAACTCAAGACTAAAAACATAAAAACTCAAAGATAAAACAATAGGACAAATATAAAAAATGACTCAAGATTGATCTGCAGGGGAATCAGCTGCAGAACTAGACGGTCCAAATCTAGATGGACCAGCTCCAGATGTGCCCTCCCCAAATGCGCCATCGTCACGTCATGGTTCATCCTCATCAAAGGGTAATTGGAATTGTAGGCGTTCAGCCAGCAAAGCATCTATGCGACGACGATAACATATGTCCCGATCATACATAGCACCTTGATGCGTCCATTGCTGGATCTCCCCCAAGAGAGTGAGACAGAGTTGGCCGAGATTAGCAGAAAGTCCATCAAGCTTGGTAGCAAGGGTCGCTAAGCTGATAGATTCAGGGACTTTCGGAGCTGGCTGGTCGTGCTCAGTATGTTCACCAGCTACTGAGGTTGTACCAACATCAGATACAGGGAAGGGGTGGCGGTGCAAGGGTAGGGTGTTTAGGTGGTCGTACCTAAAGAGTGGGGCCGGTTCAAAATAGCTGTCATTATTGAACTTAGGAACATTGTGGGCTCAGAAAATGTCAGAAACCAGGTGAGGGGAGGCTATGGTGTTTGTTAGTTTGGGTGTATTGATGGAGTCATGGAGGGCAGAGGCAATAGCGTTAGCTATGTTGATTGAACAACTAGTCATTAGGAGGTAGATGTAGAGAGTTTGGTGTTTGGTGACATTGGCTAGGTGGGTGGTGGGAACGATGTTGTTACAGACCAAATGCAACCAAGGATGAGCCTCTAGTCGTAACTCGGAGCGTTTAAGGTAAAGCTTGGTATAGCGTGGTCGATGCCAGTCAGCGCCCTCTTGATAGAGAGTGCGAGCAACTTCTGTCATAGGGTAGTTATGGATGAGTTGATCAAAATGGTAACAGTGACATAGGGGAAGATCAAATTGGTGGCGGATGTTGGAGGTGGTGAAGGCATGGGGCTCCCTAATGCCGCAGAAGTCAATGGCTAAGAGATTATGGAACCGAGCATAGGTGTAAAAATGACGAATGAATTTTTCATTACTTAAGGTACGCATCTTAACCAAGCCAGTTAATTGGGATGCATGGAGTTACTGATCTGGGGGCGGGGGGGTTAGAGGAAAGCGTCGTTCTTTGATAAGAGGTCTAGCATCAACTTTATATAATTCCTCAAATGTATACTTATTGTCAAGTGAGTTAGGTTCACTAGAGGGGGTAGGGTTTTTGGTTCGAGTCATTTACCTGCAGATAAACAAACTAAATAAGAAACAGAGCAAATCAAAACTTCGTCGCGGCGTACTCCACTTCACCATGGCAAAACATTCCAGAAAGGACAATATGTCCATTTGTTCTACCCTAAATATCAACAGCACATGAGATCAAAATGGACGAAGAATGGAAACTATGATACTTACAAAGATGAGGAGAAAGCTGCGTAGAAAAAGAATCGAGACTGAAGGTGATTAGGAATGGAAAACGGGAGGAGGGGCAAAGAAGAGTGGCCACGGCGAAATAAGGTTGTGAAAGGGAGAATTAGTAGACTTAAGGAAATAACAAAGTGAAAAGACGAAGAGAGTAGGAAAAGAAAATGACTAGATGAGTGACATATGGGGGTAGAATTGTAATACAATAAATAAAAATCGAAGACATGATAGGGGTAGCCTGCGTAGATTTTATCTTTACTGCGACGAAAATTTGATGTTGCCGTGGCAAAAATGTACCGAACAGAAAAAATGGAAGAAACAGAAATACGTCGCCGTGAAAATAACCTAAGAGAAAATGGAACGAAATAGGAGTGCGTCGCCGCGGCATGTAAAGAAAGAAACTAGGTAGAGACTTTTTCTACGGCGAAACCATAAGTTAGCCACGGCGAAAGTAACCCGAACTTAAAGAAAAACAGACAGAAAATTTTTACAAAGAAATGAAAAACATGAGAAAGAAACACAAAACACAGTATGGATACTTAAGAAAACCTTTAAGTGAATATGTAGAATTGCAAGGTACTGAATAAGTTTAAGAATGAAAATGCAACACAATCAACAATACGCAACTTCTTCAAACTTAAAGATATATCATGCTTCAGAGTGATCAATCACAGCAAAATAAAGGAAAAAGACAGAACTAAAAGGCGGTGTTATTGAAATGAAAATTACTATTAAACTAAAAACTGAACTACTTTTCCTACTGGGTTAGTTTCTCCCCCACACTTACTCAACAAGCTAATACACCAAACACGTCATGAACAGTCACAAGGCAAAAGTAAGTAAACAAGTGAAGGAATGAAACAACCTAAGATTTATGGAGGTTTCTAGTTCTCATGGTAAAGCTTCAAGAGATGTCCATTCACCTTAAGCTTAGCTCCGGTCTCTTCATACAGAAGCTCCACCATGCCAAAGTCGTGCACTTTTGTGACTGTGTAACGAGTATTAAATTTCCCCAGCTTAAAAATGAAACGAGCCTTAAACAATAACACTTTATCTTCTTCTTTGAAGTCCTTCCTTAGGATGCCTTTATCGTGCACAAACTTGATTTTCTCCTTATAGAGTTGAGAGTTCTCATACGCCGCTAGCCTCAACTCTTCCAATTCTTGCAACTACAACTTTCTCTCTATCTCAGAAGATTCTAAGTTCATGTTACACTACTTGACTGCCCATTAAGCTTTATGTTCCAACTCCACTGGCAAATGGCAAGCCTTGCCATAAATTAAGTCGTATGGAGACATCCCGATTGGTGACTTGTAGGTGGTCCAGTAAGCCCATAGTGCTTCTTCTAAGAGCAAACTCCAATCTTTCTTGGATGGTTTTACAATTTTCTCCAAGATATGCTTCACCTCTCGATTAGATATTTCAACCTGACCATTGGTTTGGGGGTGATATGTAGTGGAGACATTATGAGTAACACCAAATTTTGCAAACAAATTATCAACTACCCTATTATAGAAATGTGTACCCCTATCACTCACTACAGCCTTTGGAATCCTAAACCTCCAGAAAATGTTGTACTTAAGAAATTTAGACACTATTTAGGCATTATCTTTTCTAGTAGGGACAGCGTCTATGCATTTGGACACATAGTCTACGGCTAGAAGGATATATACAAAACCAAAGGACGGAGGGAAAGGACTAATGAAATCAATCTCCCAAATATCAAACATTTCGCAAAACAGTAGAGGTTGATGAGGCATTTCATGCCTTTTACCTAAC